>JAQMYJ010000020.1:1900316-1913225 GCA_030014305.1 Clarias laeviceps
TGAGCTGAGTCCCAGGTGCTCCAGCTTGGTGGTGAGTGTGGAGGGAATTATGGTATTAAATGCTGAGCTGTAGTCGGTGAAGAGCATTTTAACATAATTCCCCCTTCTAGTGTCCAGGTGAGTGAGTGATGTGTGAAGGAGGTGAGAGATGGCATCATCTGTAGAAATCGAGCACAAGCCGGGGTAATCCCTGGATTAGTTGACAACCCAACTAACCAGAAGGCACAATCGCACACACACTACCCAATTTGCAAACTCCACTCATCTAGCCTACACCACATGTCTTTGGACTGTGTAAAGAAACCAGAGTACCTGAAAGAAACCCATGAAGCCCAGGGAGGAACATGCACACAAGCACACAGAATTGAGGTGAGAACTAAAAAAAGTAAGTAAATTATCTGTATGTAAGGTTCAAGTCAAACCAGGACTAAGTGTTCCCTTAATTTTTTTGTGCAGTATATATACGTACAATACTCAGTTATAGAACATCAGGTATAGATTTAATCTTCAGTTATTTGATTCTCAATTGTTTTGAAAAAATTGTTCTGCTTTTCAAAACATGTTTTTCATTCCAGATTGATTCCCCATTCGCTCTTATATTATCTGACACTCTAACCTTAACACACTGGCTTTGTGTACAGGGGCATCATCATGCTTGAGCAGATTTGGGGCCTTTTAGTTCAAGTAAAAGGAATCTTGTAATTCTACAGAATACAGAAACATTCTATACAATTGTGTGCTTCCAAATTTTTGGCACAGTCTGAAACATAAAAACACAGGCTGTATGGGTGTGATGGTCAGGTGTCCACATACTTCTGGCCATATAGTGTAGTGTAGTGTAGTGTAGTGTAGTGCACATCAATCATCTGGAGACAACAGAATTATTTGCACTCTGGTCTATGTTATTAGATCACAACATTTAGACTGGAGTAGAATTATTTCACCCAGACATTTTTTTTCTTGAGATAAATTTAAATATGATTGTACCATACAGCTTTTATTTCTGTTTTAGCTCTCATTTGACAGGATATAAAGCATAGTCATTGTATGTGTCTGGAAATGAGACCAGTAATAAGTTACGTGCTGGTTGCTGTGGAGACACAGAACCAGCAGAACGTTGGCAGCTTTAAAAGCCATCCGTCCATCAAAATGTGACAGACAGCAGTGACAGAAAACCTGCCACAGATAATGGGAGATGACACAAGAGACAGGCAAACACACACACACACACACACATTTGGGTAAATATTCATTGTTTTAATCTGTTTGTCTGATTATCTTCAGCATTTGCAGTTCATAGACATACTGTTTTTGGATGTAAAGTGGTGGTAGGGCAACGATGTCCTGCAACTGAACTGGGCAGAAGGGTACCTTATCCCACAGACAAAAAGAGATAAGGGGGGGGAAAAAACCCTATGATTTACCATCCCTCAAAACAAATACTTTCTGAACACCATCCATCCCTGTCTCCATGTTCCTGATGAGATGATATGTTAGTTCTAGTGATCCTCTCCGTGGGAGGTCTTAATGATCAGTTCTTCCTGTGCCAGCCATGTGGAATAACTCACTACCTCAGGCAGCCAAATAGAAAGAAAAAAGTGTACATAAATATCAAAAGTATTTTAGGTGTCCTACATTTGACAGAATTAATTATAATTATGGCTTAAAAGAACATGAGCATGAAGCTGATTTGTCGATAATGGATTTAAAATTTTCAACAATTTATCCACTGTATGGTTTGATATTCTGCTTATTCCTTCTTCATTATCTTTATTATCCCTTTTTTATGAATGGCTTTATAGTCTGCTTATCTCTCCCCTCTACAGTAAAGTTTTCTTTGTCGGTTTCTATCATCAGACGCTCTCCAGAGACGCTAGAGAGTCAGGCTCCGGCTGACCCCTTTCCGACCCTGAAAAGATAAAGGTCATGCAAGTGTAAACATAGTGACAGCAGAACTGGACAACGGATCATCAGTGTTCTGCTATAGTGGACATTTGACTGCAATCGATCTACTGTTACAACAAACCAATACTGGAAGATGGTCTCCTAGACAAGCTAAACCATGGCAGAACCACAAAAAGTGATTAAGAGAACAATCATCAGTGTCATATCCACTAGGCAGCACTGCATTCCTTGTGGTTTGGATGCACTGTGATGTATTCTGCACATTCCAAGCAGCAGAGCACTCCTGGAGAAACCATTAGACTTTATGACAGACAAGCCACACTAGAGACAGGAGGGGGAGACTGCAACTTGAAAACCAACTATCTTAGAATGAGGACACACACACACACACACACACACATATGATCCATGTACACCAATCAGCAATAACATTAAAACCACTGACAGGTAAATGGTCACTGGTAAACCAATGTCATGGCCACCCAAGGCTCATTAATTCACCTGGGGATCGAAGTCTAGCTTGTCTGGTTCCATCCCACAGAAGAGTTATTGTTATACAAAAATTATACAAATTGTTATAAATGAATCAGAACTAGATATGGAGCAGTGGAAGAAGGCCGTCTGGTCTGGTAAATTATGTTTCTTTTACATTACATGAATGGCTAGGTGTATATCACATACCTGGTGAAAAGTTGGCACCTAACCCTAACCCTAACCCAAATTCCCCAAATCTCAATCCGATCAAGTGTCTGTGGGACGTGCTGAAAAAACAAGGCCATTCCATGAAGGACCCACCCAACATATTTTGCTGCTAACGTGTTGAAGCCAGCTACTCTACCACAGCACACCTTCAGAAGTTTTACGGATCCATGCCTTTATGGGTCAGAGCTGTTTTTGTGGTACACATTATTAGGCTGGTGAATTTAATATTATGGCTGATTGATGTACATCTTAGTGTTTAAACACACCCACATTCATTTAAATAAAAACAGTTCAATTTCTTTTTGCAGCTGTATGACTCCTATACAAAAAGTAAGGATCAGTTAATGAATTGAAATATGCCTGCAACACCAATTTGGAGTTCGGCCCACCATTCATGCAAGATTTACTAGCTTGTCACGCTTCTCATTAGGAACACAGAAATAATGTTTGGAGCCTTATTGCTTGGCTATGGTTATTTCTTATGTCCTAATTGTGTAATGTGTGTTTCACCCACAGTTCACCATGGAAGACCCCCGATGTTCCAATATGGCTGTTTCGGAGTGCTCGGCTATAGCCGGGGTCAGCACCTTGCCAACTCAAGATTAATGGAGTGTTTAGCTCAGTTGGTGATTGACCAGCGTGCAAATCTGTCACCAGTAAGACACACACACACACACACACAGGATGCTGAACACTTTCTCAGAGTTAAACAAACAGAGACGGGATAGCTTTGAATAAACAGTGATTGTATTCCGTCTCTCACTTTCACGTAAAGTACGCATGTTTTTTTTCAATGCATTGTGAGTGTTCATCAATTAGAAGCTACGTGTTTACATTAGAGGAGTCAGTAAAACTGTCTGAGACAGTAAAAAGCTTGTCTGTCTGTGACATCAGTGACCCTCCACCACATGACCTCGCTCTGCCTCTTACCTCTGATCTCTCTCAGACCTTACAGATCTTTCTCACCTACAACTGTCTCTTTTAACAGTATCACTGCTTCTGTCTATATTAGAAAAAAACATGAACAGTAGACCATCTGCAAATATTATGTTTCCTGAGAAAAAAAAGAGTCATGTGAGGTTTAATCTTTTATGTTCGGCTTTAAGAACAGTTTGTCAAAGCTCTAGAGAAGGGCCTCCAGGTTTCAGCGCAATTCCCAAATAAAAAAAAGTCAAATTAAGTAAATAAAGTAAATGTGATGGCCTTAGTAAACTCCAGACTAAATAACAATTTCTTTATTTGTGAAAGACTAATTCTTATTAAAGTTCTACAAGGCATCTGATTAAGGTTAAGAATAAAGCTATGTTATTAAAAACTGTGGATTGTTGTTACAAAGTGTAAAAATTCCCTTTTTACAGTAAAACTCCCTTTATTTCTCTATATAATGCCCTGCTACATTAATGCACTTATCCAAGTGTTTCACTATGTGATTGGATACGGGCAAGATGGGAAGTTTTTTCAGTATGTCGTGATCAGACTGCCTGCTTCATGCTGGCCTCTCAGGAACTCCTCTCAGGAACTTTAATGTCCCAAACATATGTAAATGGCTTAGAGTGAGGTCAGGACTATACGGGGGATGTGTACAGTTCCCACAGACAGATGCATTTCTTTCGTAAGCTGGCTACAAATTAGTCGTCAGTTTTCAAGGATCAGACATTCCACTTGTTAAATGCTCACGGCTGCGGTAAGCCCCTGAGTCTAAAGTACCTTTATTCCAGAACTCCTCTCATTTAATTGTTTCCAGGCCACAGTACTGGGGAACAAACAACAACAATAACCACCTCCAGACCACATACAGTACCACACCCACTTCCAGTTAAAATCTGAATATGTACAACAATAATAAATATTTTGAGCCTTAATATTATTTTAAGTACTGGTTTCACACAATTCTCTGGGGAATAGTGTCAAACTAAATTAAATAGGAAGCTCAAATACATCACTGATTATTACTTTAATTACCAAAACAACTCAAATATAATTGTACCTATATTTTTATTTTGTGCCACACCTCTTGTTAACATAATGATCTTAACATTTACCCAGGTCCAAATTTTTCTTAGGTCATGTATTTGAGTTATTCCTTAGTTGCTGCAATCGGTCCGGAGCCGTCCTCTCTGCATCTGGTCTTGTCCCGGGGCAAAAAACAGTGATAGTCCGCATTTCTTAACATTCAGAAGGAATTTACACAAGGAGAATTGAAAGGAAGCTATTGTTGTAAGATGGCGTGTTAATCTGGCCCCAGGGTCTTTTGGCTCGGTTTTATGGACAGAAATATCAGTTACCATATGACTCAAACCAGCTCATGCTGTTAAACGTCTCCAAAGGGACCTGCAACCAGACACCCCAGTTTGTCCCATGTAAGCTTGTGTAATGTTGGTACTATTTTCTGATGTCAATTATCATATAATGAATGTTTGTATGTTAAATTCTGAATATTATTGCCTTTATTCACCCGATAACTGAAAGGAGCAAGGATCATTGAGAAAAAGATGCAATGATATGAAATAGACAAGTTAAAGGGGAAGTAAAATTGGCGAGACAGCCAGACATGAAATGATTAAGTGAGGGTGCAGCGGTGGTAAAGCAAAAGGGACCGATTTGGAAAAGGTGGACTAGAGTGAGAGTGAAATGAAGGCGGAGTGTTATTTAACAGTCTCCAGATGTTAAGAGCTGATGTCTGAGGATCACAATGGGGGACTCATGGGCCTTGAAAGAGAGAGAGAGAGGTTACTAACATCTGCTGGATTTCCCAATTAAGGATCCACAAAACCAGATCCTTACAACCACATCATCATCGTCATCATGACTAATCATCATCACATCCTATTTCACTCTCTATCACATTAGTATACCTACACATGCAGCATGCTGAGACACAGACCATGACATTCACGTGGACATGTCTTTTTCTTTCCAGCTGACTAGGGCAAGTGCAGAACAAATTGTGAGTGAATACTTCATTCATTCATTCATACAAACTCTTAGTGAGCTTGGAAACACGTCATGAGGCAAGGGTTGATGGACAGTTTGGCAAACCAAGGCAAAGCATCACATGTTAACTCACTCTTTTTTGACATTTCAGAGGCATGATTTATTTCCACATTTCACCAAACCTCACCTATCTTTCACACTATCTTTACCTATCTACCTATCTAACTATCTTTCTTAGTAGCCTTAAGTCAAGAATTTCCCCATGAACATTCCTCTTCTCTCTCTCTCTCTCTCTCTCTCTCTCTCTTTGTCTGTATGTGTGTATCATAATCTGTTGATTTAAATCCTTGGTGATTACAAAGATTACATAAGATAGCTGTGTAAATTTGATCTCTCTCTCTCTCTCTCTCTCTCTCGCACTGTTTCTATCTTATTACTGGGAAAGATTAATAAAATGCACGCTTCTTAGTTAGTTTGATGTTGTTTTAATCATATTTACTCAGTAAATCTCATTAACATAACACAGTGAAAGGAGAAGGCAAGAGAATAAATTGAATTTAATTTATTGGTATGAATATACAATATGAAATGATAAAATGCATAAACACTAACAATAACAAAAAATAACAATCTTAATAATAACTATACACAAACATAATGAAAATAATACACTGTAAAGTACAGTCATGTTCAAAAGTTAGTACCCCCTCTTTTAATTTTATGTTATTCACTTTTTTGCCTAATTTTTGTTAAATAAATAATGGCACAATTAAAAAAAGTTATATTTTGTTGTTCGGTTGATGTGAAACCCTCTATGATCAGATGATTTACTGTATGCTGTATTATGTTTTTACACAAATACACAGAAAATTAAAAGAGGAGGTACAGTACTAACTTTTAAACTTGACTGTATGGCACAAAGTTAAAATATTTTAAACATGTTGAGATATATTTAGTACTTCTATTATACAATTACAATAAAATGAACAAAGCAAAACAAATAAATATCAATAGATCCCCCTTTTATTCCAAAAAGCCCTGACCCTTCAGGCATGGTCTCCAGTAGATCTCTGACAGTGTGTTGTGATGTCTGGCACCGAGCCAGCAGTAACCGATCTTTAGATCCTGTAAGGTTTATCGGAATTATAGTTCCAGCACATCACACAGATGCTCTATTGAACTGACATCTGGAAGATTTAAGGACCAAAGATTTGGCTGGACCCAAGATTTCTTAGCAGTACTTTACCCAGACCATGACCCTGCCACTACCAGCTAACCTTCTTCTCATAGTGTATTCTGGTGCTTTCCGTATGTCCTGACCATTGCAGACTGGGAAAATCTCACAAGATCTGCAGTTTTGAAGTTGCACTGACCCAGTCCTCAAGCCATAAAAATTTGGCTCTTTTTAAAGTCCCTCAAATCCTTACGCTTGCCCATTTTTTCTACATCCAACACATAAACTTCAGGGACAAATTGTTCACTTGCTGCCTAATATATCCACCCACACCCCAGTGCCATTGTGTGTTATCCAATGTTATGGATAATTTCGATAAGGAAAATATTCACATTTGACGGTAAGATAAAAGTCAAAAACGATGCCTACCTTCCACTATACAGCATGTTCCAGGTTGTAAGTTCACGTCTCAGTACAGAGATACGTCTCCGAAATCACAAGGTAAAAGATGTGGTTGATAGATCTTAAATGGGAAAATGTGTGGCAAGAGTGCTACTATCTGACAGGGAAACAGCTATTTAAGGAATGTGTGGAGTTTGTTATATTGAAGTGTTTTTTGCTCCAGGCCATCTCGTATTAGAAGCATGTGGAGACACAGAGGCAGCGTTTTACAGACAGGACGATATGGTGCATCTCTGTGCCACAGTGCCATCTACAGTGAGATTGTATAACAAATCATGGTCAGTTGAGGGCAAATGAGTTCAAGAGATGGACACGTGCCCGCACACATCCCTACACACACTTGGTCTGACTGGGGAACATGAAGAGGTAGATTTTGATATGTGTAGTTGTAAAGTGACCAGGATTTCATTTAGTGTTCATATAAATTGTGACACAATCTCTGTCTCAGCATGTGTGTGTGTGTGTGTGTGTGCGTGTGCATGTGTGTGTGTGTTTGGATGTTCACACTCATGTAATGACCTCCATCAGCACAATATGATTGGACTGCCTAGCACAGAGAGAGAGAGAGAGAGAGAGAGAGAGAGGCACATCAAAGAAAAGGAAATTAAAGACCAAAGCCTGTTTTCTTATTGTTCCTCTCTTTCTCCTTTTTTGCCCCGTCTCCCACTCAATCCTCAGCACAACATCCGATTACTGATGACCGGGTGCCATGGCAACCCTGAGCCACCTGAAGAATAAATGGAGCATTAACAAACAAAAAGAATGTGAAGTGAGAAAGATGAAAATGCTGCATAGACTTTCAGTTTTATTAAGTGCTACCTGCTGATATGCATGTGAATGTGCATTCATTAAAGAAACAAAATCTTCAACATTTGCGGATGAACAGACCTCCAAATATAAGACGAATGATTAAATGAACTAATGAGTAACCCAAGAATTAAACATAGCTGCTGAGGAGCTGACAGGCGTTACATTTCTGCAGCGCTCTGACTTTGTAGAACTTCAAACTTTGACTTCCTCCGTTTTAAGATGTATACAAACTGTTTTGTTAACATTACTGAGAGGCAAACTTTATCGGGAGATCTCAACAAGCTTTTCTCCTTGTGCGTTTAGTTAAGAGTAATTAAAAGAGAGTAATGTTTATGGGTGTATAAAATATTTATGGTCAAGCAGCGTAAGAGAAACCACCGTGAAACCACAGGGCACATCAGAGCAAGTGTGTGCATCTGTCAAAGACAAATATTAGTCTAGGAAAAGGAACATAAATGCATGGAGGTCTGAAAAGGATAAACACTCAACGGAAGGACATACCATAAGAAAAAAAAGTGAGTGGAGTGAGGGAAAAAAAAAAACAGAACCAAAGACATGAAAGCTTTCAAACATTGTTCGTGTCAAGCATTTGCATGAAGACTCGTGGCAAACACAGATGTTTATATGTTACATGTTTCCACAACAGAACTGTGCAGCAACTGTGAAGTGTTCTAAAAACACAAATATTTAAAAAGATTTTAAAATGCAGATTTTATGTAAAGCACAACCTGCAGAACATGTGTTTAAACAGAACACCACAGACTGCATTATGCTATATGATTAAATAGCATTTTTTAAATGATATACAGTATTTGTAATAGGATAAGTTTTATTTCAAACAAAGGAACAAATACAGTATTAAAAATTTTAATAAAAAAATATTTCAGTTGTGTAATCACTGTGAATATACACATATATATACAATGAATATACAATAATAATATACACAGTATATATATATATATTTTACCAATTGCTATAAATCCACCTTCCAGAATTTTGTAGCATGATAAGTTTTGTTGTGTAAATAGACAATTTTAGCATCAATGATATAGTTATATGAATTATAATATTTTAAAAAATATATCAAAAACTCATTTTTGGATTGTGTTTTTGTATTGAGTCACTGACTGGAAACTGGAACAATGGTTTCTCTAGGGTCGAGGATTCAATTCCAGTATCGGGTCTGTTTGCATGTTCTCCCTGTGCTTGGTGGGTTTCCTCCGGGTACTCAGGTTTCTTCCCACAATCCAAACACATGCATATTAGGGTAACTGGCATTCCTAAAGTGCCCATAGTGTGTGAATAAGTGTGTGAATGTGTGTATGAGTGTGTGTGCCCTCTGATAGATTGGCACCCTGTCAAGTCTACTGGGAAAGGCTCCAGTCTACCAGCGACACTGTATACAGGATAAAGCGGTATAACAATTTGTACAAAAAACAGTTTGGTTATAGAAAACTGTGCATGCTTGATGGAAATTATTTGTCAGATTGAATGAAATTGCAGTGAAATATTATATATCATTATATCTTGAATAATGTAAAGACACACAAACTAAAATGCACAAAGTAAAATACTGTTGAGAATACTGTTGAGTATTGTGTTTGAGTATTAAACACAATCAGTTATTTTTAAATTGAAATCTGACCTTCAAAAGCTAGATAAAACACTTCAAAGGGTTCAGCACTGAACACATTTTATCGCTAGACATATTTCTCTCTCGCAAAACAGAAATGAATGCTAATAAACTGGATTTAGTTCAGTTATCTAGGGGATTGTATCTAACTACTTAATAAGATCACAATAGGGGAAAAAAATCTCTTCAGCTTATGTAAGCCCTTACAAAAAAGCACAGAACATTTTTATTAATCAAAAAATGTACAGTGGTACCTCGGGATACAAATTTAATCACGTTTCAGAGGCGAGTTCTTAAGGTGAAAATTCATATTGCAAAATGTATTTTCCTATAGGAAATAATTTAAATGCACATAATCCATTATAGCCACCCCATAATGTTACCAATTTCAAACACTCATCTCACTTACTCATTATCTATACCACTTAATCCTGTATACATATACATTATGCAGTATATGTACAGTATTTTATATATATATATAAAATGAAAAAACAATATTTAATAAAAAATCCATGTATGTTGCGTGCAATTCCCTATAGCCTATATTAAATATTTGGGAATATCTATTTTTATATTTTATAAGTTCTTTGATAAGGTTACGTCACGTGACAAGCTACCGCTGCCAGTCACAACAAAAACAAAGAAATAAAAGTGAAGATGGAAGACGAGGTGCGGGAGAAATTGAGGTCGGGAATTTACATCATTAAAAGAAAAAAAGGTCAGGCTGCTAAATCTAATGTTTGGTACCGGTTCTCAGAAATAGTTGCAGCAGGAGACAACAGCAGTATCGGCTACATGAAGTGCAATTCGTGTGAAAAAATATACAAACATGTCTGTTTAATGGTCGCGGGTGCGGGGCGGGGCGGGTTGCAAAAATAGATCCAGTGGTGCGGGGCGGACTGGGGCGGGCCAAATAATTTCATAAAAGTGGGACCCGCGGGTTGGAAAAATACCCGACCCGCGCATCACTGCTAGTTTTCCCTTCAAAACATCCTTAACTCTTCATGGTATAGATTTAACTGTAGATGCTGGAAATATTTTTTAGAGATTTTGGCCCATATTGCCTAAGATAATAGCATAACAGTTGCTTCAGTTGGCTGTACAGTACGTACATCCATGATGAAAATCTTTAGTTATACCACATCCTAAAGGGGCTCAATTGGATTGAGATCTGGTGACTTTATAGTCCATTTGAGTAGAGTAAACTCATTGTCATGTTCAAGAAACCAGTTTATGATTATTTCTTTCTTGTGATGGAGTTATCCTGTCCAAGGCATTTTCACCCAGAGAACTGCCCTCTGTGAATATTTTCTCTTTTTTTCTCAGGAATATTCAGACCAGTCGCCTGGCGCCAACCCCCATGCCATTTTCAAGTCATTTAAATCATCTTTCTTGTCTGTTCTGATGTTTAATTCGTAATTCAGCAGATCACCTTGGCCATGTCTACATGCCTAAATGCATTAAGTCACTGCTATCTGATTTTCTGATTCTATATTCGCACTAACAAGCAGTTGAACAGGTGTACCTAATGAAGTGGCCTGTGAATGCATATTATATAAAAGGGCACTGCAGGCAACAAGGCATATAGGACACACACTGTATGTGTCCTACAAAGCTCCAGTGTATTCATACTCACTGCTGTGTAATTAAATATGCATTAGCACACAATTCTTTTAATCCTCGCTGACTGCTAATATGCACATCCTTATTTATTATACACAGCTGTGAGTTTTCTGTGAAAGTCCTGGCAGACAAAGGAGACCATGACATGGTTTATCATTGCATTAAACACCTGTCGAAATATTAAAATATGAATTCATCACTTTCTCATTTATCAGTAATAATCTCTGTATGAATTAGGAATCTCAAAAAAAAAAAAACAAGCACAAGGAGCTTAACCACATTAACCTATTAATAATGCTATAAAAATGAGGCTCCTAAGCCAGAACATCTTAAGCATGAAAAGCATGATGGTTTGCTGCTCTTTTTAGTGACTCTCCAATACAAGATTTCCTCTTCAGATCTTTTTGATAGCCTCTGTAACTTTTTCTCCCTCAATTCTTTGCCCATACCACATTACGTGGTGCAGTGCATCCCCAAACCCAGCTACCATCATTTTGTTTTTGGGTTATTTTAAACTGATATGCTGTAAAAGTTAAATTGAATGTCCAGGATACTTGTCTATGATTTCCAGGAACTTCTTCTTAGATATTTTATAGCTATTAAACATTGCCTGTCCAGTGCTGGTTCCAACGCTAGAATGTGCTGAGATTATTTATGGTATTATGGGATGGACGACAAAGGCAGTCAGCAAATTATGTAGAACCTTGGGATCATCTTGAAAAACACTCAGAGCTCTGTTGCTGATGTGACCGCTTCTGTTGCTGAACTTGTAATAGATTCTCCATCTCTCATTTTTATTTCTGTCTCTAAAACCTGATTTAAACCTTGGTGGTGTTCAACGTCTTAAGACGACAGTTGTAGTGTTCTACATAACACCGTGACCAAAAAAAATAAAACCCTCAACATGGAAAATGTACAGGCCATTATTTTTAGCATGACTAGCTCTCCTTCTTCCTTTCTTCCATCTGCCATAAATATTTGGCTTCCCTTGATATATGTAATAAAATTGTTTATAACACCTCCCTTGCGCTTTCTACTTTTTCTACACAGGAGGGAGCTAAAAAGTTTTAAATATTAAAAAAATGGCTTGAAAAATCCCAGTATTAAGAGAGAGCGAGAGACAGAAAGAGAATCAGGACTCATCTTGTGTAAATATTTGAGACATCTGTAAAACCGGGATTACTTTTTTCCTGTCAGAGAAGTGATTTAGCGTTTCCTGTGATAAGTGTTCCGCCTCACCTCTCTAATGAACAGCGCCAGGCTCTTTTTTCCTCATCACCTTTAACACATGCCGTTTTTTTTCCATGTCTAAACACAGATAACATACCCTCTGTTAGAGTTTTAAGCCACTCCCTCCCCCCCCCCCTTACTTCATGAGGTTGTAGATCCATCTTTAGCAGGAATACTTGAACTAATAATTTCCTGTATGACTTTATCAGTCTCTCACATGACGTTGGTCCATTTTTCTTTACAACATTGCTTTAGTTCATTGAGGTTTTTTGGCACAGCTCCCTTCTCCACAGCTCTGTTAAGGTCCCGCCACAGCTTTTCAGTTGGGTTGAGGGCTTTTGTGGAGGCCATTGCAAATATACTCAGCAAAAAAAGAAACGTCCCTTTTTCAGGACTGTGTATTTCAACAATAATGTTGTAAAAATCCAAA
>JAQMYJ010000020.1:1915615-1926976 GCA_030014305.1 Clarias laeviceps
TGGCGGATCGTAAGACACTAGCAGTTCACTCAGATACTGCGGCGCGAGACCATTTAATGCTTTATATGTCAATAGTAACTGTTGTAAGTAATTAACTGTACTGTATGCTACTACATGGCTACCACTAATGCTACTGTAGCTACCTCGGCTACATTAAACTTCATACTTAATCACTAATTTCAAATACTGTAGCTCAAATTACAGCAAAACCAGATGTGTTGTTTGTATGAATGAGCACCCAGAAATGTTGTTGTATTCTTCTTATGATTAAAATGGACATGACAAAAATTAAAAAAAAATTTTAAAATGTTCCATGATAATAAACCTGAAATGAAATTTCAGTATGAATGTATGAAAAGAATCTGGTCAGTGAGACCTTCTGTCAGATCAGCTGATTTATTTACTCAGACAAATCTAGTGTCTATAAAGCCTGCAGGCGTGCAGTAGCATGATAGTCTAACTCTGACAGATTGCATTTTCTAAGAATTTGAAGCAGGGTACATTATGTGGTATGGTGTTCCATCAGGCAGATAGATGCATCAACTTCAATTTGGGGAAATGTGGAATATGGCTTACTGTTTGCTTTAGTCATGTGATCAAATGTAGAGCTGGGCTACAACTAAGAGATCATTATAATAGCATCCAGCTTTTTAACCTTACAACTGCAAGCATTAATTCATAGACAACATGCTTAGGATTGTATTCTCACAGGACATACTGTACATTACAATACAGAGGCATGCAGGAAGTAAATAGGCAGTAAACGTTTTGAAGATGACTTTCAGAAGGTCCAGGTCGACCAGCTTGTGACCCTTTTTTAATAGAGCTATAATTCTAGATACTGGAAAACTGAGATTGTAAGATTCCCTGTTTGTCAGACTCACCACCAACCTATAAATACCCATACCTAACATACAGATACCAGATACAGTAGTCCAATGGTACCTGTACTGTTGTATACAGTACCAAGGTAATTTTACTTATTTGCTGATATAGTACAGTATGTACCACACTATTATACATGGTTCTACCTTGGTACATACTTGGGTACAAGTTATCAACCATTGACAGTAGTATGTGCCATTAGGTGTGTTAGTGCATACAGGTAAATGGAACACATGCCAGAATACTTTCAAAAAGAGTTATAAATGTTAATGTACCATAATCGTAATATTTATATACTCTAGTTTTTTTCAACTGTGTGTGTTCCATTAATTAAATACCATAGTGTAGGTTGGAACTCTTAATACTACATACAATAATATAGTACTGTCTGTACTATACAGTACCATATCAGTAATACCTGTATACACTAACATATCTAACATGGCACAGTGTGTACAAACTTACCATTTTAGATATTTGCTGAACGTTTATAGCCAATAAGTACCACGGTAGTTACAAAAGTATTGTGGAACAAATCCTCAAAGATGATATTCTGATCTGAAAAGAAGGAAACAAATAGTATAAATAACAAATAGCCATAATAACAGCAACACATTTTGGATGCATACTGTACATTTTACCATAAAAATGTGGGATATGTTTGCTTCTTGCATGTCTGTGCAAGAAAAATACAGTACATGTCTCAAGGGCACAGGAGGGAAGGGAACAAGATTTTGTATTCTCTCTGGTTTTATATTATTATTATTATTATTATTATTATTATTATTGTAGTTTTGTTGTATTATCAGAGCAGACAGATAGAGCGCCCAGTAGAAGGAGGAGCAGGGCAGATGTGATCTACAGTATGCATCCCATCTTCCTTAATCAGCCACTCACATTCTGGGTTTGTTTATATTTGTTTGTGGTGGCACTGTTGGTCCTTAATTTGATGTTTACGGAGAGAAATAATGAAATGGGAATAAAAACCAATCATTAAGGATGTTATGTATGCATGTGTGTGTCTGAGATTCATTTACAAATCAGCTGAATAGAGTACTGTGCAAAAAGTCTTGAGCCATCCTTCATTCCGTCATATTTTGCTTTCAAAGAGGCCACCTTCTTGTATTTTTATTTTGGTCGGAATAGTTCTCCAGGCTTCCAGAAGAGCTCACATTTTCAGTCCAGTTCCTGTAACCTGACCAGTTTTTGAGGAATGTTTGTGAACATCTAACTTAAGGTGTAACCCAGTGAGAACAGGTATAGATGATGACATGTGATTAGTATACTGGTGACTGGTGAATGTTAAGTTACATAAACAACCAATTTTTACATCACATCTTTAGGCACATGTCATATGTTTTTCTGTGCAACATGTCATTTAATTTAAAAGATCAACATCATTTAATTAAAATTTTAAATTTAAAGCAATATAGAGTTTGTGTGAGTGAGTGATGGGTCGTTCACGAACGATTCGTTCTTTTTGAACGAATCTTTAACATGACTCAGATGAATGAATAGTCTCGGAGAGTGATTCGTTCGTTTTCTATTGGGCGCGCATGCGCAAAGCATCGAAAAAACCTCCGTATGTTATATACAGGAAACAGAATTGAACAGTTCTCAGCAATGAGTCTTCAAGTCTCGAGTCGTTCGTTCCTTTGACACGTGACTCCCATAGACGCTATGCGGTGCAGTAGATTCAAAAGAACGAACGACTCAGACTGGAAGATATGATGGTGAGCTGCTCATTCTGTTTATTATAATATGTCCTTAGTTGCATTGTAATATTTTCATAACTGGAACTATAGCCTAAAAATTGTGTATGTAGACGTATTGGGTTTTTTCTTAATTGAAAATGCAACATTTTTTTTAATTGAAAATGCAACATTTTTTTTTTATTTCTGATCAAAAGAACGAAATGAACTAAATGACTCAAATTTTGATAAACGAGATTGAAAGAACCGAGTCACTAAAATAATTCAAACTTTCCATCACTAGAGTGAGTGAGTGATGAAGAAATGGGTGGGGGGTAAAGACTTTCCACAGTGCTGTATATCACAAACTAGTTATTCATTCTCTCTGTTTCAAAGGTAATTTAAACAACTGTCAGTAGCTGCTTTAATCCATCAGCTGATATCTATTCAGTAGCAGATAACACATGAGTTTGCTTCACACTATGAATTTACTGACTGATGGAAGAAGACAAGGATTTGTTTTTTCATCTGACCACATATCAATTTCTGCTGGTTGTTTGAGGTCACTGTAATGTTTGGGGATTAAGTTTGAGCCAGTGTGTGCCTGTATGTGCTCATGTGTCAAATGTTATCTTTTCAAAGAGTTTTCAAACACAACCACCAACGCACAATAATTTGTCTGATGAGCCATAAAATTAACACCCCATAATATTCACACATCAACATTGTTTATTAATTATATACTAATAATGTGATGACAGAATAATTGGCACTAAGTGGTCATTTATTCCTGTGGAGAACAAAGGTGAGTCTGTCAGTTCTGATCCCACAGTACAGCCAATGCTGTCATCAAAGCTGTCCATGACAGAAAGGCACCAGATCACCCAGTGCACCAAAACCCACCACACAAGGGGGCCCAGCAGCCAAAGAGCCCAAAGCCACTAACCTGGCCTCCAAACTCCCCTGACCTCAATCCAATTGAGCCCCATGGGATGCACTGGACAAACAATCCCGATTCACAGAGGCGCCACCCACATCCCACAACACCGAAAGTATCCACCACAGAGCCAAACAACACATAACACCCCAGAGGTCTTCTGGAGTCATGCCTTGAGGGACTAGAGCTGCCACTGGTGGCACAAGGAGAACCTACAGAATATTGGTCTTAGCATTTTGCTCTATAATGTTATAGCAGTTTTACTATGTATCTTTATAGAGCCCCACATTACATGGCTTTACAAGGAGACATTAGGACCTTAGGATTTTTTTATGTTCAAACCTACTGTATGTCATAAATGATGCAATTGAACAGAATTTTGTTTCTGCAGCGTTTTTTCTTTTTCACCCAGACACAATCACAAAGCAGCTTTACAAAAGTCTCAGACCCAATCAGAGCTTATTCTTCTCTAGTCAAAAACATCCAGAAAACAGGCTTGACTTTTTAGAGCCTGGTGGCAGCAGCATCTGATAAGATGCATGCAGATCAAATCTGAGACATCTGAGATGAAAAAACAATATAGGTTTAAACTTTAATACACTCGGTTAAAACAGTTTTTGGTTTTATTTGATTTTTTTTCTCACTCTATATGCTAAAACATGCTGTGTATTAATATTCATATACAGTACATGGTGTAAGTAAGGAGAGACAGTCGCCGGTCAAGGTTGACTTTCCAAAACAGGTATGCTCATACATATTTATACATATTTCTTCACATATTTAACAATTTCCCATATATTTTTGTTTTATTTGTTAAGGCTACTTTGTGACAATGACCATTTTTTTTATTGACCATTTTTTTTATTGAATTGAATTGAAATGAAATAGAAGTTTGTAGTTCCTGATTGGGTTTATGTGTGTGTGTGTGTGTGTGTGTGTGTGTGTGTGTTGGATTGTCATTAGCTTTATCTAGGGGTATAAGCCACTAATTTGAGTAAGAAAAGTAAGAACATTTTCATATACACACAATATGTTGACTCACAAGATTGAAACTAAACAACAATGTGGCCATAAGTGGAACTCATCAGAAAAAAAGGCTTCAGTTTGCATAAAGCATAAAGATTATACATTGGAGCAATGGGAAAAGGTCATGTGGTCTGATAAGTCGATATTTATGGGCTCTAGATATTCTAGAGTGATGGGTGTGTCAGGGTAAGAAGGGAAGCACATGAAGTGATACACACACCCCTCATGCATAATGCCTGCTGTAGAAGCTTCTGAAGGCAGTGTTATGGTCTGGGGTTGCTGCAGTTATCCAAGTTATCACATCTATGGAGTTTTTCTTCTCAGTTTCTTTCTCCCATGGCCATATTCCAGGACTCAGATTGTGAAAGATATGTTCGAGGAGGAATCATTTTCACACATGAATTAGACACCACATTGTGTGTTGTAATCAAAGCTAAAGGCAGTCAAATGAGATATTAGAGTATACAACAAAGTAAATAAATAAATAGACATTATTATGTACTTACACACTTTATCTTATCTTCCAATGCATCAAACTGAATCTTTAAGAAATGCATTCACAGCAATGAGCTATATCAAATACACTAACAAACTCTGTTTATCGTTGTGACTTTCTCACAAACTGAAAACCATATCCTTACATTTAAAAGTATTAATTAATTTATTAGAAGATCCAACAGATCATATGTTAATCAAAGCACACCATGTGAGGCCCTGTAGCTTGGGAACACCTGCTGGAACCAAGGATGAACCATTAATTGATGTTAATTATTTATTTTTATTCTCTAGAGACCTGATTTCTCTGAGGTGTAAAAAGTAATCAGCACAGTAAGGAGAAGAAGAAGAAATTATGTAACTGTTAGGTGAGGCTGGCTAATTGTATCTGGCAGCTTGTCGATTTGGTTTAGAAAAACAGGCTGGAGTTTAAAGCGGTTGATTACAGAGGGATGTACTGTTAAAGACTACATCAGAGGGTGTGTGTAAGTTAGACCTGCCTCTGCAACTGGAGATTCATGTGAGCTGCTGAGCTGTGAGGACACAGCAATAAAAGACGACATACTGAAGGGTACCACACGGAGGGGGTGGACTTTTCATCGGTTTGTTTGAATGCAAGAGGACATTTATGTGTATGTGTCAAAGCCTCTACTAATAGTAACTAATATTTATTTATTTATTTATTTATTTTTAATTGAAGGATAGAAATAAACAAATAAAACTCTCTCTCTCTCTCTTTCTCTCTCTCCCTCTCTGTCACACACCCAGACACACACTCATTCTCTATACCTTTTGTTCTTAACACGGTCCAAGGTGGCCTAGACTCAGGGCACAAAGTGGGACACACCCTGAACAGGGTGACAGTCCATCACAGGGTACAAGTTTACACACTGACGCACTCACTCACACATAAAAATTTGGAAAAGCCAATTCTGCATGTCTTTGAGCTTTGGAAGGAAATTGGAGCAACCGGAGGAAACCCACAAAGCACAGGGGGGAGAATTTGACTCCAAGCACACAGACCCAAAGTGGGAATCAAACTTGACCCTGGAAGTGCAAGGACACAGTGCCAACCACTTCGCCACTGTGCAGCTTACGAACAAAATTGTGTATGCACATGTTCCTGAACACGTACGTGTGTGTATTAAAAGACATGTTTCTCCAGCAGGGGTCGAGGCAGACAGGCTGTCATAAGTGAATGGCAAATGAAAGGGATGCTCAGGTGGCAGCACTCAGTGCCTGAAGGAACTTTTAAAAAATAAATTGTGACCAGTGATGCATTTTACTTCAAACACAAACACACACACGCACACACACATAGATAGATAGAAAGACAGACAGACAGACAGACAGATAGATAGATAGATAGATAGATAGATAGATAGAACCTTAATTTCTGCAGAATGTGTTAAGATCATTATATTTTAATGCACACTTTAATTCCCTCCTGCCTATCTTTTTATGTTCTAGCTCCTAGTTGTTTAGATCATCTGCTACTATTGAAACAATTTTGATTCCAGCAAACCTTTGTGAAGTGTTTAAGTTAAAGTATTAGTGTTTTAGTATATATACTCTATCAGTATATATACTTTATGTATGTATATGATTACTGTACATGACTGTTATGTACTTTTTGAATTATTATAACCTGGATATTAGCTGTTTGAGTTACACACTATGTATAACATTTGATTTTGCCTCTTGTCAACTGGAGCAGGATTTCTTATAGAACTGATCTGTAATTGGCTCCATGTGTCTTACCAAGACAGACCCAAGTCCAATTAAATTTCTGGTGAATGTGTAAAATTCATTGACATTTACAGAAGACATCATGCACAGTATGGTGATGAAAGGCTTATCTGCAGTAAAACATTTGAATGGTGCAAATGTTTTTAAGAAGGCCATCTGTCCATTAGTGATGATCCCAGCTAAGGAGGCTCAGAATCCATTCCATTCGTTCCCTTGAACATTCAACAAGAGGAACGCCTGTCTGTGGGGACTGTCCACACAATCACACACAACAACCACTTGCAAATGAACAGGAACTCAACTGGGAGTTATTGCCACATCCCTTGTACCGCCCTGACCTCTCTTCAACACAGTTCCACGTTTGGTCCATTAAAGGAGTTCCTGGGAGGCCAGCGTTTCAGACCTGAATAAGACAGAGAGTCCGATCATGGCTCTAGCGTACTGAGAAAGCTTTCTTCCTTGATGGTATCCAAGCACTATTGAAACGCTGGAATAAGTGCATTAGTGTAGCGGGAAATTATATACAGAAATAAAGGTAGTTTTTACTCTTATAACAGTGTTTTTTATTCTCCACTATCAAAGTTTATTATGTGCAAAAAATTAGCGACAAACACACGATATGGAAAAAAAAAAATATGTAGGAATTATAAAGTGTTCAGTGAAAAGGTATAGTTATATAGTGTTTTTAGCCAATAAAACACAGCTTGATTATTTTTTCCCACAGTGCTAGCAGAGTAAAAACATGCAGCTATGTTTAGCTGTATGCCATTATTATTATTATTATTTTTTAAACATGTGTAATGTATTCCAGCATTAAATCTGAAAAGAATACTGCAATGGTGAAAAAGAATGAACTCCAAGGTGGATTTTAGAGTTATATCAGGGTAGTAGGTTCAATTAAAACCAGACCTGTTAGCTAGCCTGCACTTTAAAACTAGCAAAGCTGCTATTGCATCTGACTGCACTGCACACACACGCACACTGCTGCATTCTCTCTCTCTCTCTCTCTCTTTCTCACACACACACACACACACACACTTTGCAGGCATCTGTTTCACACTGGGAAACCGCAAAAGAAAGCAACTTCTCATGCCTTGGGCACAGACCCCATCTGGGGTTGATGGACTAGACTGATGTTAGTAAAAGAGCCTACAGTTTCTCAAACACCAGGAGAAGTTTCCTGTAATAGACACACCAGTTTTATCATTCATGCCAGCTGTGCTATTCCTTTCCTTTGTTTTTGTTGTTGTTTAAATTACTTTTACATTTATCTCTGAATCAATACCTGACACTTCATTCTTATAAATATTGCATAAAAATTTAAATAAGACACTTCAAACACTCTGTTCTACTATACATCATAAACATGAATATTTGTTGTGTTTTAATTAAATGTAATTTATTTAATGCATGGCTCCTTTCAGAGGTAATAAATGAGCTGAGAACTCAATGTGATGGTTATATGCTTTTATTCCTCATTTATACTGTTTTAATTATGCATTCTATGCTTCCCAGTTTCCCAATAATGCCTGATAGTTAGTTGTTTTGTACTCATTAATCTCTATTATAAAATGCTAATAATGTCATTGATCATAGATTTCAAGCTGGTCCCAATGTTTGTGTCATCTGTAGCCTTTAGCCCAGCCTGGGGAACTCAGGGTGTAACCTGAGGCAGGGTAGACCCTGGGTAAGTTGCCTTCCCATCACAGTGCACAAGCACACACACAATCACAGACTGAATCATATACTCCAGGCAAACTGGAAATGCTAATCAACATAAAAGACACTCTTTGGAGTGTAAGAGAAACTGGAGTACCACCAAGCACAAAAAGAACATGCAAACTCTAAAGATTTGAACCTTCAGCCCTGGAGGTGTGAGGTGATAAGGCTAACTAGCAATAGTTTTTACTAGTTTAGCACGGAAGCGTGCTTGTATATCAAAACACTTGTATATCAAAGCGAATTTCACCTATAAGAAATAATCGAAACTACGACGATTCGTTACTCAACTCAGAAAAATTTGTGAATATTCAAATATTCAAATCAAAATAATTTTTAGTACATAATATGAGGTAAAAATAAAACAAATTAACCTGCACTTTACCTTTGAAGCGAATCATGGCTGTAGTGATTGAGACCAGAGAGAAGAGGGATTCTGTGTAGGACAACTTTCACACATACACACACATACACACACCAGTTTACTAAATAGAGACTCACCCTCGCATGGGATGACTTTCAAACACAAAATAAAAGATGCTTTATGTGCACACACGTGATCTCAGTGTTAGAGTAAACAGTACACACTCGCACAGATGTCGACTATACCAAGCATGGGAGACAATTATCCACAATTCCACAGCGCGCAGGAGAGAATAACCATTGACTCAGTTGTGATCATGTGATGCTCGGCGTCAAAACAAGAAGTGCATGAGTGCTACATGATATCGATACTAGTATATCAAGTATCAAGACTCGTTTTTTAAGTCAAAATTTATTAAAAATGTTGCAACCTGCAACCTGTACTAAGGAAATAAATACGTCTTAAGTCTTCATTTAAAGATAGTCAAAGACTCACCTGTACGGACATCTAGAGGAAGTCCATACCACCATTAAGGTGCCAGAACAAAAAAGAGTTTGGATGAATGTCTTCCTTGATCCTGAGATGGTGGGACCAGGCAGGAGCATGGAAGGGAACGTGGTGTGGTGCGTGGTGTGATTCAGCTAAAAGGGGATATCTTGGTGTAACATCTTTAGCCATGACCTCTGCTCTGGCTGGATTAAAATCTATCTAGTAAAGAAAAAAACCTGAGTTCATCCTCTCAGCTTCTCCAGGCAACACTAAAGGCACACCAGGCAAAACATCCTATTCTTCTTTCGCCTCATGACAACATGTCCCCCAGAGATCTATCTCTTATGTCAGAATCAATCATCACGAAATGCTCAGCCTTCAGGCTTGTGAGTGGAACCTTTCACAAAGAATAGACCTGAAGTGAGAATATTCAGGATGGTCACAAGAAAATGTATTGCATTAAGGGACATTTTTATTTTCTTCTTTTTTTTCAGTAAAAGAGCACATACAGTAACGTGTTTATTATGTTATTATGGGGGGCTTTGGGGGAAAGTGAGGTTATGATCAACTGAGGGTACAAACAAAGCAACACATTAATACACTACTTTGTGTTTATTAACTTTTATTTGTAAAAAGATCAATAATGTGCAAATACAAATAAAATACTCTGTGCAAATTAATAGGAGATAAAATTGCCCACAGTATAATAATTGTAATCGTTAACACAACTAAATTGTGTATGAATGTGCTAGTTTGTGCAATTTCCCAAAACTGATGTCCCAAACTCTGAGACCTCTGTAAACATCAACTCCCAGAATCCTTGGCTCCAAACCACACCCGCTCACCACGATTCAAATACACCAGTATTCTACTATTTACTGAGTAGCAGTAACAGCGTGCCATAGTTAGTATTGTAAGCAAGATGTTAGCCAGGTAATATTAGTTATTGGTGATTACTCTAATGTTCACCATGACCTTATAAAAACAGTGATTACTATGACCATTGTTACAGATTTGACCAAATGCTATGCCCATATTTAAATTTCTGTAAAGCAGATACCTCTATAAACTAATTTTAAAGAAAAGAAGGGGTGTGTTACATTGTTCGCAATGTTTAAATCAAGATGCCGAGCTGGCCATCCATCTTAAACTGGTTGGTGAGAAGACTGCTGTAAGTTGATAAATTAAAATTTCAGAATTGATCCATTGTTCTTGTGTTCTTTGTTAATAAACACCTATGTTTCTTTTTGAACCTGCAATTATTTCTCTTCTTGCGGTATCTCACAGCCATAATTATGAAGATTCATAGCATCAATCAATCAATAGAGCAGTCCAGGGAAGGCTACTGGTCCAGCAACAACTGCAGCTGTCTATTCTCGAAGATCATGGCTTACCACCCATGGTTTACTTCCCTCCTACCATAATAAGTTAAACACAGACAGCTTCCCCCCTCAACAGGAGCGGTAAAGCCTGTCTACTAATTACACTGATTAATATCTCAGCAACTGCTGTTGCCTCATTTCCCTTAGCACACATTTATTTAACTTTTGATGGGTGAGGCTCTTCAGCGGTAAAATGCTGTTTGGTACATTGTGGGGAGGTGACAATATAACTAAACTTTTTAAAACCATTTTTGGACACGCACAAAAAAGGTAGATCCAGTAGGTATTTGCAATGGATCTCGGTGACTGACTTCACTAATGAACTCAAAAGCTTTCCAAGTTTAAGAGGTTGGAGATGTTATACTGTAGCAAAAAAATTACTCTGGAATGGGATGATCAAGAAGCACAAATTGGTCCGGTCCGGGTTCTATTCCCAGCCAGGCTCGATTCCCCTCTCTGTGTGCATGGAGTTTGTATGTTCTCCCCGTGCTTGGATGGTTTCCTCCTACAGTCCAAAGATGTGCAGGTAAGAACTATTACAGAAAGGCTGTCTTAAAATAACAACTAACTGTTGTTTTTGTTGTTGTTACGTAATTACCTAATTCCATATGTGTTATTTTATAG
>JAQMYJ010000020.1:1927076-1961928 GCA_030014305.1 Clarias laeviceps
GTAGAATGTAGAAAATAAATCACTAAACAAAAACAAAGAAATTTACAAGTGACCCCAAACTTTTGAACGGTAGTGTATATATATATATGTGTGTTTGTATGTGTTTGTGTGTGTGTGTCTACACACCCCCAGGGTGAAATGCTTTTGTCTTGTCTCCTAAGCAGTGTTTGGTAAGAAAAGGTCAATTGGGACTATAACTGAACTTTTGCCAATATAAATCCAAATCTGAATCGCGAAGGTGACATTTTATTATATACCCAGTAAATGTCTTAGAAAATGCTCATGGTTATTTTCTTTGATGAAAAGAACATGTGTGAATTACAGCACCAAAAGATGTAATTTTGGGGGTACTCCATTTCCTTGAGGTAACCCAGGCCTGAGAAGTTAACGATGGGTTGAAAAGTAGAAACAATAGAGAAGAGGTCCAATGCGCTTAGTGCTAAGGACCTGCAATTATTTTTGAGGAAACAAATCAGTCTAGAATTCAGTGGCATTTGCCCTCCTGCTGACCTCTCATCTCAAGGGAAATTCTTGCATTGTAATGAAGAATGAATGGGCTAAGAGGACATTTTGTACCCTTGAGATGACTTTAACTACAGAACCCAGGCCTATAACATACAGCCAAATTTCTATTACTGTGAAGATAGATGCATCAGAGATTGGGGTAGTTCCTGTTCCCAAAGAATGGAAATTCTCTAACTTACCCTATGATGTCTTAAGTCAATATACCTCTGCTAAAATTGCATTTTTTGTGATGCAAAAATAATTAACCAAGATACATTATGTCTGATATATATTTTTATATAAAAATACATTTTTATATATATTTTATATAAAAATACATTTTTATATATATTTTATATAAAAATACATTTTTATATAAAAAAAATGAAGAGAAAATAGGAAGGAAAAAACAAAACAAATAACCCTGCTGCACAACATTTTATAACTGGAGATGTGGCCATGATCAGAATAAACCAATCACATTCAATCTTATGTTCTAAAGTAATTATCACACAGTAGTCAATAATGACATTTTTCTGATTAATCACAAATTAAGTCCAGAAGTTTCTGTAGGATTGTCTTTACATCTTGGTTTCATCTCACTGCTAAAGTCATGGTCTGTAAAGAGCTTGCAAAGCATGTCCCATACAGTATCTCACTTGTCAAAATAAATTCATCTTAAGATGAGTATAAAAGGCTTTTTAAACATTTCCCATGGAACATCATAAAGACCACCATGGAGAACTACAGAGGCACCACAGTAGCAATATAAGTTATGGTTTGACCGATTCCAAATGATATGCTTGCTACAAAAATTCATATCACCAATAGATCTCCATAGCCTGATGAAACATGGTGGTGTCAGCATCATCCATTAGGGTATCTTTCTTCAGTTAGTTGAGTTTAGTGTGAAACAGTAAGGTATGTGCAAGGAACCTGAAGATTTCTCCTTCAAGGTATTTTAGCAGTGCAGTGACCCAAATTATATATCCCCGTGTAAAGTTATGTTCAAGACTCTTACCTAAAAAATAATAAGAGTAATAATTAAAAGTGTAAATAAGTAGAATTGTAGGAAAAAAAAACATTTGTTTGGGGATGTGCACAGACATGCATACTTGGTTTCACTTTATTTCTATATCTGGCACAATTTATCTTAGTGTCTTTTTCAGTATCACAGAAAAAAAGCCGTTTTAAGAGGCATGTGTTGACTTTTTTTGTATTCACTGGCCATGAACTTCTGACCACAAACTCCTGGCTCTTAAAGAGTAGTCATACACCTATCTGTTAGTAAATTATTTCTTTTCACCCTTTACTCCCTTCTTATATCAAAGCATGAATCATGTACTCACCATTTAATTGTTTGATAGTTATGGTGTTAATGATGCTATGGTGGTTAAATATTCTGCAGCAGCATTGAAAATATATTCATAAAAATAAAAAAAAACTCCACAAATGTATGTATGAGGGGCGTTTAAGACAACCTGAGACTTTTGATTGCGCAGAAAAACAGAAAAAACTCCTTTATTTCTCTATATAATCTCTTGCTTCAGTAATGCACTTATGCCAGCATTTCACTAGTGCTTGCATTCCATCAAGGTAGAAAGTTCTCTCAGTACGCTGAGCCATGATCGGACAGCCTTCTTCACATCTGAAATGCTGGCCTCCCAGGAACTCCATTATTGGCCCAAACATGTAAAAATTCCTTGAAGTGAGGTCAGTTTCTACAGGCAGATGCATCTCTTCTGGAAGGCTATCCATCAAGCTTCAACAATCAGGCTGAATGTTCATCTCAGTGACTGCAGGGGGCTCCGAGCCACCTCGGCCAGGAACATTCATTCAAAGATGTACGCCGATCTATAAAATGTTTGCACTGTTGAAATGTTTTACTGCAGCAAAGGGTTTAATCATCGTCCTGTGCTTGAAGCCTTCTATAAATGTCAATCGGATTTTACACCTTCTTTCATGATAAATTTCATTAGAAGTCCCAGTTTGACTTGAACGCTCATTATATAATGATTGAGAGAGATGGTAATGGAGCATGTCCCTAGACCTGAAAGTGACATCTGTTTGTCATGCTGGTGCTTCATACTTGGTGAATTAGACATGTTCACTTACCAGCCTCTCTCTGCAGTGACTCATACACATTAGTCACAGTCACACCACTTTTCTCTCGCTCTCTCACTCTTTCCCCGTCTGTTCACTGCATCCTGGACAATCATGACAATGAAGTCCAGCTCTGGCAGGGCAGAGCGTTTGTGTTCACAAAGACAGATCCACCAGCTGTTTTAAATTAAAGTGTGTTTTGGCCATGAATGACTGATTAAAACAAAGACCAAAGTTACATAAACATATTTGTTGTTTTAACTTCATGTGAGTTGTCAGAAACATTTGATTCTTTTGTACACCCAGATGGAAGCATATGTGCTGCACTTCAGCATGCTTTCATCAAGGATGCTTACGGAATGATCTCACCTCAAGGAATGGAAAATTGTGCGCCCTTGTTGCCGCTGGTAAAGACTAAAAAGAGCAACAGCTTTCTCCGTGTCAGGCATTGAGAAAAATGGAATTGGGCTCTGAGTAATACCATTTTAGAAGCTCTTTTGGTGATGGTACTAATGGATTCCTCCTTTTAACTGGAAAAATAAAGAGAACTAGAAAGAGCGAGAGAGAGATGTGACGAGAGTATAAAATGGAGGGAAAATGAATGTTAAAAAGGTGTAGACCTGAACGTGAGCCAGGAAACTAAGTTAAATAAACTTAAATGAAATGAAGAACTGAAAGCCTGGAAGGGAAAATAAAGGGAATGACAATAACATGTATATCTCCCACTTACTGTACTGATGTCATTTAAATTGGACTTGCCTTAGACAGCAAGGTGCTGCCAGTTGCCTTGGAAACAGGACTCCCAGAAGTTTACCACGGCCAGTTACCTTCGACTTCTACCAATTAGGATGATGCATACCAGATCTGTGACATTAGGGAATCATCAAAAGCCACACACTATGTCAGGTCAGGTATACATCTACCAAAAAGTAGAGCAGATTCTGTTTTATATTTAAGCAGCATTAAATGTCCCAAAGAATACAAATATCATATAGTTTTGACCTTCTGACATTTCTGAAATTTTCATTTTGCATACTAGGGTTTAGCAGCATGTTGGTTAGTACTGTCGCCTTGTAACTCCAGGGTCCAGGCTCGGTTCCCGTCTCTATGTGCATGGAGTTTGCATGTTCTTCCTGTGCTTGGTGGGTTTCCTCCCACAGTCCAAAAATATGCAGATTAGGCTAATTGGCATTCCCAAATTGCCCATAGTGTGTAAATGAGTGTGTGCATGTATGTGTGTGTGCGCCCTTCGATGGATTGGCACCCTGTCCAGGGTGTACCCTGCCTCGTGCCCTAAGCCTCCTGGGATAGGCTCCAGGTCCCCTCGACCCTGAATACAGGATAAAGCGGTATACAGTGAAAATGAGTGATATTAGGGTTTAGTTTATGGGTGGATTTAAGCTTAGCATTAATTAACTAGATGCACTAATTATTATTTCAAAAGAAGAGAGAGAGAGAGCGTTGGGGGCAAGAAAATAAAATGGAGAAGATTTTCAGGACATATTTGGAGAGCCTGCATTTAAAGAGGAAGCCATTGCTTAGCAACAGTACAGGAAGATGTGGTGAAGAAATAAACACCAACCACCAGGAGAGAACCAGTAGCAAAAAAAAAAAAAAAAGCAGGGGGGGGGGGTGTATAGGGGGGTTCTGGCTCTCTTAAATAATATGTTATGTTCAGTAAGATGTTTCTGTATGTTTGTAAGAGTATTCAACCCCAGCGTTAAGTGTTATGTGCAAATGGTGAGTAATGTGTTAGTCATGAACATATGAAGAAAAATTATCAACTCTGTATTCAGCTCAGCATACAAATCATGTTCTCTGTGTTTTTTTCTTCTGGAAATCAAATGTAGGTGTATAGCAGGAATCACTGTGCATTGTGTAGCCAATGTTGGCAGGTGTGCATTTTTCCCATAGAATCAAGCCACTTTACAACTGCTGACAATATTTCCAAGGGAATTTCCATTTCCAAGTCAAACTGGGATTTTTAATTGGGCAGAATAACAGAACACAATTATGAGAGTTAAAAACTCCCTTTATTTCTCTATATAATTCTCTGCTGCACTAATGCACTTGTTCCAGTTTCACTAGTTCTTGAATACCATCAATATAGAAAAATTTCTCAGTACACTGAAGTCGTAATTGGACTACCTGCTTCACATCTAAAATGCTCAGACAGACAGATGCAACAGACAGATGCAACAACTTATCCATCGATTTTGAAGGATCAGGCATTTAACTTGTTGAATGTTCACAGGAATGACTGCAGAGTCTTAACACTGCACCGTACAAAGTCTTCAGTGACTGTTAATTGGTTTTACATCTTCATTCACCAGAAATTTCATCACAAGTCCCAGGTTGACTTGAATACACCTTCTATCTATCTATCTACTGTATCTATCTACTGTATCTATCTATCTATCTATCTATCTATCTTCAGTAGATGCTTTATTATGGTCAGGATTACAGTTAATCTATCTATCCCAACACACACACACACCTATCTTTTATACCTAGGCCAATTTAGATAAGCCAATAACTACATATTTTTTGGATAGTGAGAAGAAAGCAAAAGATCCTGGAGGAACCCATGCAGGCATGTGGTGAGCATGCAACGCTACACACTGAGCGTAACCCAAGCTCGTGGATGACCTTTTGTTTGCACAGATCGTCGCTGACCTTTTCCACCACTTCACAGTAGCTTTTTTATCTACATTTTGTGCCTCAAACAAAGAGCATTTAGTACACACACACTTTTAGTCAGTTTCCAGCTACTTCATCTTTAAAATAGAATCAATGATTTAAAGAAAAAAAATTCAGTTTTGTAAATGCATCTGCTGATGCTTTAAGATACGTCACCAGAAACATTCACCCTCAGAGTCCTCAGGTGATTTAGGGTTATCAATATCATACACCCTCTTCTAGGGTCATAAAACAATCCCTGGTGCATTAGTGATTTTACAGATGGCTCTTTGCTTCTACATTCCCTTAATGCATGAGTTCTGGATAGAGATGAGATGAGGCATCTGACCTTTATTAAAAAAGCAACTCGCCCTCCAGCCTCTCCTGCGGCAGTTGCTGACCAGACCATCGCAAGAGCTCTTCCACAAGTTCTTATCAAGGGACTGGTGGACTCAGACAGCAGGAAAATGTCAAGGTGATACTTGGAATGTGACTAGGGAACTGCTGCTCAAGTTCTGCCAGTCTCTTTCCAGAGCTCAGAATTGCTGTCCTGTGTTTTCACTGGGGGTCTGAGGATTCTCATCAGGAGGCAGCATCCTTGGTGGGATGCGATCTCTTGACATGCACAACACCAGAGCTGACAACTTCAGGAATGACCTTCATGACCTGACTGTACCACTTCTCCTATTCCTATCAGTTTGGGATATAGTCCAGGGTTACACACTTGTGGCATAATGGGCATGACCACACCACAAACTGTTTCCAGTTACATGATTTAAAAAGTTTCCAAAATTATTGGGTGTGTGTTTGTGTCTGGTATGGGTTGGCACCGCATCCAGAGTGTAATCTGCCTTATGCCCTAAGCATCCTGGGAAAGCTTCCAGGACCAACCCACATTCACACATTATACACACATTAGGCAGTATGGAAAATTAATGAATTCATGCTTGTGCAAGAAATTTTGAAATATGAGCATCACCCCCTATAACCCCCCCCCACACACACACACACACACACACACACACCTATATTTTTTATATTTTGCTTGCAAAAATTTTTAATGTAGTATGGAGGAATAGCTCCCCAGGCTATTGAAGGACTGAAGGACTTTTGTGGCTCACATTATCAGGCCAGTTCCTGCATCTGAGTAGTTTCAGGTGAATGTTTTTTGTTTAAGTCAAACAGTGACCTATGAATCATTCAATCATAAAACAATAACTAACTTAAGGCATGAACCAGTGAGAAACAGGTGCAGATGATGACAGATGATCAGGCCGGTGATTAGTATACTGGTGATGCTCAATACTGAGTGGTTGAAACAGATGAGAGGGGAAATGAGGTTGCTGCTGAGGTTGGTATATAAATTAGACTACATCGTGCCTTTAGGCACTTTGCAGCCTGTCAAAGTAAAACATTTGGTCTATTTTTTTATTTATTGAATCATTTAATATAATGTATTATGAAGAAATGGGGGTCAAAACAGTACTGTATATATCATTCCCATACAGTTTGCTTTAAGTTTTTTATTCTGCCAGAAAAACTTGTATGAATGATTATGGAGATGTTATCCTGCATCCCTGTAATGTAGCCACAAAAATTCCAGTCATTTCACAGTAGTTGCACTGAACCTCAGCCAATGGTTATGAATCTGGCTGATATTTACTTTTCCTACAGTAGCTGGCAGGCTGAATCTTGAATCTGAAAAACTAAAGTCCCTGATCTTGAGTCTGGTTTTAACCTTAGAACAAATAAAATACCATGACACATGAGACCAAATAAAACGTCTTCACACATCCGTATAACTGAGTCAATATTGGTAAGTAATGACAGGTGAATTCACACCATTGTTCAGTTACTCAGGACCCAGAACTCTGGAACCTGGCACCCACGAGGTGTAAACTCCATGCAAACAACCCAAGACGGATATCAATATATGATGGTCTGAAGACCAAACCCATGTTACTAATACAAAGCTATGCACAGCTGAACTAGACTACAACTTAAAAGTCTGGAAGACGAAGAAGAACAAACAAGATGCAGCATGTTACTACACAACAGAGCAGACTTTAAGGAGACACCAAAGACAGTGAAGGAATGCTAGGGATGAGCAGCTGGCGTCACATGAGTCTGGGATGTCTAACTGTGTCTGGTAAGCGGCAATGTACCTGAGCAGCATGAGGAAGAAGATAATTATTTTGATTTCCTTTTAAATATTGTTACAAATAAATGTTTAATTTCTCGTTAATCACACCAATTATTTTTTAAATTAAAGATTGACATCCTCTGTTAGATAAGGTAGTTGCTGTTATTATTACATTATCACAGCTGCTGTATAAACCTGCCTCATTTTGTCTCTCTCTTGTGGATCTAATAAGATGAAAGTAACACAGTTTTCATGTTACTGAAAAACTAAATGCTCACGGCTTTTTCCTTCCACCAATGACATTTAGAAAAGCACAGTACTCGCATCTGTCTGTTGGAACTGTACACACAATCATTCACCAACACCACTTGCACATTACAGGAACTCGGCTGAGAGTTATTGTCACATCCACCGTAGTCCTGACCTCACCAAGCCATTTCTACATGTTTGGGCCTTTAAAGGAGTACGAGGGGGAGGCCAGCATTTTAGATGTGAAGAAGGAAGTGCAATTATGGCTCTGGTGTACTGAAAAACCTTTCTACCTTGATGGTATCCAAGCACTAGTGAAACGCTGAGATAAGTGCATTAGTGTAGCAGGGGATTATATAAGAAATAAAGTTAGTTTTTATTAACTTTTCAAAACTGTGACCTGTTTTTCTTGCACAATTAAAAGTCCCGGTTTGACTTGAATGCCTGTCGTAATATAAACCTGGGATTTAATGAATCAGATTCAAGAATTTGACAGCACTGTTGTGTACGAAGCATTAATACCCAATAACAAATCTTCTGTCAAGACTGGGTTTTATCTTTGGAATGAGAGAGAGAAAGAGAGAGAGAGAACAAATGGAGAAAAGCTTTTGACAGTTTTACAGAAAGAGCTTTTTTCACCCCTGTTGTTATGCCTTAGAAATAAAACCTCTCTGCAATGATATTTCTGTAAGAGTTCTGGCGTAGTTTCTGGGTCCAGCTCTTATTGCGTTGTCAGACACACACTATCCAGGCTTGGGCTTCATTATGACACAGGAAGCGTTTAATCTGATATCAGATTAGTGCCGTTTAATAGCCCTACTGCGTGTCATTTGGGTAGAAGACAAGAAAAAAAAACGGGAGGCCTGCTGTAACATCAGAGCCCCTGATGAGACACACCAAGCGTCACTGATTCAGGAAGATGATTCAAAGCGAAAAGTTTTGGGATGGAAGGTTTCAAGGAATGAAAGGAAAACAGGGGAGAAAAAGCGGCTGCAGTTAATTAGAACGGAAACTCTGGGACTCCCTTTTTTCTGAAGAGAGCCAGCAGGAGTAAAGTTAGGATAAGATGAAGAGAGACAGAGAGGTGTCTAAAGAACATCATGGGGCCACAGTTTGAGCTCCATAAACAAAGTAGAAGATAACAAAGCAAGAAACTGGAGACGGATTTGAATGTAGGTAGAGATAATAAAGTAAGAAAGAATATAAAAATGACACACATTGCTGCACTCTTATTACGACACTTTCTATAATAAATTAACCTAAACGCTGTTAATTTAAGCGTTGTCCATACCCACATGTAATACACAAACACAAATCCCTAAAGGATATCTAAGGTTAAAGGTTAAAAGTCACATATTGAGACTGACCTTGCTGTTTGTACACTTTGACAGCTTTAAAGGAACCTCATAGTTTAGCAGAGATCATCTGCGTCAAACTGAGACCTTGTGCTACGAGAGAGAGAGAGAGAGAGAGAGAGACAGCATATAACATGCCAAGGATATTCTAGAGCCCTGCTAAACAAATACCCTCCATACAGCACTTTTATCAAAGTCATAAAATAGCTTTATAAAAAGATGGGCATGGATTTAGATTTAAATCCCATATGAGCTTAAGGCTCAGAGGCAACAATGGCGAGGAAAATCTTCCTGAGATGACATGAGAAAGAAACATCTACGTAGAAGAACCAGCATCAAAAGAGGAGCCATCATTGCCTGGATGTTTCCTGTTTTATTTTTAAAACTAATATTGGCAAGAATCTATTATTGTGTTATTTCACCAAATGTTACATTATGTGTGATAAAAACCTTAAGTACAGTATAAGCACACTTTCAAAATTTGTTCAGGATATAAGCTGAGTAACAGAAGACATCAAAATGTTTTTTGGAATTTTTGTCTGTTTGTGCAAGCATCACATAAAAAACTACTGAACAAATTTTAATGAGGTTTTAATAGGCGTATTTGGCCGAGCTTGAGTTAACATATAGGTTTTGTTTTATCGCATTTGACCCATGGGAGGAGAAGATATGCTACTTAATTTAAATGGAAAACGCTCTTATATCATTAAAAAAAAAATCAACCTTGGAAAAATCATTAGTTCATTTCAAAATTCAACAGATGGCGCTGTACATTTTTTAATAAGCACTTATGAGTGTGCAATTAAAATCCAGTTGTGGGCACATCTAGTATATACTACTCCCTGTTTTTACAAGGGGCACTCAGATCAAACCACGCCTTTTGATTGGGCAGAATAACAGAACACAGTTATGAGATTCTCTATATAATCCCCTGCTACACTAATGCACTTATCACAGTGTTTCACTAGTGCTTGGACACCACCAAGGTAGAAAGTTTTCTCAATATGCCGAAACCATGATTGGACTGCTTGCTTTGTGTCTGAAATGCCAGGCTCTCAGCAACTTTAATGGCCAAACATTTGGAAATGGCTTGGAGTGAGGTCAGGATTGTAACTCCCAGCCAAGTTCCTGTAATGTGCAATAGGTGTAGGTAGTAAATGATTGTGTGTACAGTTCCCTAGACAGATGTGTGACTTCTCCAAGTTGGAGTCTTGTTATCTGTTGATTTTTAGGGATCGCACCATACCGTTCATGATGCATTTCTGGTAGATGCAAAATTACATTTTGTTCTTTACAATAATGTTATATCTATCAATCCATTTATCTATCGATGAGTAGTAGATATCTATCTATCTATCTATCTATCTATCTATCTATCTATCTAAGCCGCCTTGCCACTGTAATGTACTTTCTGAACATATTGATAATATTCCCTGATCTCTATAATACCTGGACACATCCTTCATCGTATTTTTATACAGTTTTTCCCCTTGAATACTTGCTTTCTTTCTCTCTCTCTCTCTTTGTATCTAAGTTGCTGTGTATTGCATAACACTGATGCCTGGGTATCGCTGTCTCTGTTAAGGCCATGCCCAGACAGGCTGCGTCTCCCAGGACACGTCAGAAATGCCACATGTTTCCTTCACTGCTCCAAACAGAAGAGCCATCACTTTCTGACATTTACATTACCGACACAGAAGAATACAGACAAAGAGAGAGAGAGAAAGAGAGAGAGAGAAATGAGCAAGTAGGAACATGGGAAAAAGAGAAGATCTGGATGATAAAAAGTCAAATCATGTGAGGCAAAAAAAAAAAATACAGAGTGGATGAGAACTTAAAAGATATTTGCAGCAAATTTCGCTGGGGTACATCTAGCCAGGGTAGCATTGGAAATGTTGCAACCAAGAAGAAAGAGATAAAAAAGAAATTGAAGGACAGAATCAGACCAATCACACACCCCTCCCCGTGATCCTCCCATTCCTTCTGTTCCTCTCTGTGAGTCATAGGTCTGACTGAGATAAAAGTAGAGACCACAAACATTTAAAAAATGAATAATTGACATGATGTCATCAACGTGTAAAAGCGCAGATCAATCAGCAAAACCTATAGATATTAACTGATATGGATATCTATTCACAATCTGAGTGGCTGAGAGAAACGCAAAATGTTAAAAGGAGTCGAAAGATTTTTGCAGTTTTTTTTGATACAACCATGGTTATGTAACTACAGTCACAAGCAAAGATCTAAAGAACAATCCCATAACAAGCGATCTTCCTGAATCACTGCAAACACACACACACATACACGCACACACACGCACAATAGATGCCGGTGACCAATTGTGTATCTCTACACAGTTGTGGCTAATGCAATAAGCTATTAGACACGGGCACAGCGTGTGTCAGAAAGGTGAATTGGATCTGCTCTAATGAAAATGGCAGCGATGATGTCACAGGCAAAACCGAGCAGCTTATAAAGCATTTATGTATTACGAATATGTGCTTGTGACACTGATGCCTAAAACTGAATCTGAGCTGTCATTGTGCAAGCGGAAAGTTTAAAAATCAAAAACAAACTCAGGATTCATTACAGACAAAATAATACAGATGCAGTTCATAATTATGTACACACATTTCCCAGAATGCTATGCCAGCTGTCTAAAGCTATTCACAAATTCCATAATCTTTTTACAGGAGTCCAAGGAAACTCTATAAGCTGAAATAACCTTGAAAAACTGCCAAATGAGATGAAAAATTTTATGCAAACAAACTGCAAATATGTCTCACATTAAACAAAATGAAAAGGTGTGTAGGAGATAAAGAACAAGATAACAGTGAAGAAAGAATGAGACATGTATTCACAACCATGTGTTTAGTGTTTACTGTAATCACCAATTAATATGATCGACATACAGTAGAGTCTGCATTTGAACAGATGTGTTAATTTTAATGGTATACTGACAGTAGTATAAATAGTACAATACCTGAAATCTGCGTTAGGTGAAAGACCTCAAACACAACAATATCAGTACAGGCTGCAGTCTGTTACAGGCTGATGTGGGTTCTGATCAAATCTATTCCAGTGTCAAGTGGAAAATAATTCTTCAGTTCTATTTAGTTTTTATTAGGAATAATGAGTATGGTGGAAGGAAAATACAATGTTCTGTTAAAGTGTTCTTCAATGACCATGGCATGCTCAAAGCAGGCATTATTCATTATAGCAACATGATTAGTGTGGTTTGATGTCTTGTACGCTGAATCTCTGGTTCTATAAATCTAAAGTCAGAATCTGCAATGAAAAAGCCATAAATGTGCTGGGTTATATGGACTAATATGTTGATGGATAACTCTTGATGATGTAAACTCATTGCAGCACACCTAGTAGCATTCAGTGTCGATCTTTGTCCTATTATGTTACTTTCTCTGCAATACTTTCTGATCAAATTTCTCTGCAATACTTTCTGAACAAAATCCAGTCACAAGTATAATCGATATTTAACTGCCTCCGCATTGAGGACACGTTCAAGTATCGTCTAAATGAAGACATTGAGCACAATATCAGTGAATGTATTAACTGCTCTAGAAGTACATACCCATCACATATTTCTCTTCATACTGTATATGGGACTTTATTCACTCATCGGCCACTTCGTTATACCTGTTTAACTGCACTTTAACTATCTTATCAGCCAATCACAGGGCAGCAACTCATGTCAACATGATCTAGATGATCTGCTGAAATTCAAACCGAACATCAGAATGGGGAAGAAAGGTGATGTAAGTGCCTTTGAACATGGCATGGTTGTTGGTGCTCTAGGGTTTACAGAGAATGGTCTCAAAAAGAATAATATCCAGTGAGGGCAGTCCTTTGGTGAAAATGCCTTGTTGATGACAGAGGTCAGATGAGAATGGCCAAACTAGTCCAAAGAGCATCTCTAAACACATACAGTAATATATTGAAACTTGAAGCAGATGGGCTACAGCAGCAGAAGATTACATTAGGTTCCTCTTATGTCAGCTAAGAACTTAGGTCAGGGAACTGAAACTACTGTACAATTCGCATAGGTTTGATGTTTGATGAAAAAAGTTTCCTGGTCTGATCCATCGTGATTTATGCTGCAGCAATCTCTAAAGAATGTTTCCAGCACCTTGTTGAATCTATGCCATGGAAAATTAAGGCAGTTCTGAAGGCAAAATATGGTCTACTACTGTAGCAAGGTGTACCTAACAATGTGGCAGGTAAGTATATACAGTATACTTCATGGTCATCCTATTTCTTCTCAGCACATTGTCATTACAATGGATGTGATGTTATGAATGATGCCATTGTCCTCTATGACATAGATTTGAATTTCTTTTAGAATGATGGCACTATTTGCTACCACCATGTTAACTATTCTGATTTCTTGGTGTTTAATAAAAGGGATGGCTTTCTTTGACTTCTACAGAGCAAAGCATGTCAATATTGTGAGATATTGTCAGATACTGTATTGTGCACTTACCTGTTTTCAGTGTTAAATGTTGTAACAATTCCAGCCACAGAGTAATGGCTCAAATTTGCCTGCACTCGCTGCCCGGCTTCTCTCATAATCATGCCAAGGTTGATCTGATTTATATGTTGCATTGAAGTGATATTATAGTGCATTAATAATATTTATTGGTAAAAAATAGAACAGTAAGTAAAGTATAAGTGACTAGTAAAAATGCTGATTGAGAGTGATGCAACGTGTCTGAAAATACGTTCCCACGAGACTATGCACAGGTGATGTGTGTTTTGGTTGAATGGTGACTAAAGTGTTTCTACAAATGACTGAGTTGTGGTTACACTTAAATTATCTGAGCTTTTAGGCTTAGAAATGTGTGTAGAGCTTGTAAAATGAGTGCATCACATTTGTAAATGCTGTAAATACAAGCACAATGTGTTTTTGATTTGCAGGGACACAGTATATGACTCTGGGGTGTTAGCATGAGACAATGGTTTCTTGTTGTTTTCATTCAAACACAGTGTGCCTCCAGTTAGGGGAAAAACTTAAACCTTAGAAGTCTGACCTGAAAAAAGGCTCAAAGAAAGACCAGCAGTTAGCATTTAACTTGACAGCGCATGCATTTTAGTGAATGCATGCAATTATATGTCAGTATAGATAGACAGTCATTATTGTAATTACATCCAAGAACATTGTTCCATCCTTTAATTATATCAGCCTCAATAATGAGTTCATCTGCTTTCTGCTCATAAGGCCACATTTGCACTTCAAAAACTTTTAGTAAAGTAAGATATCTACTCACGCACTTACATCCTATACAAGGTTGCTGGAGGCATGGAGCCTGTCCCAGGGGACATGGGGCACTAGGTGGGGTACGGGCACACAAGCACACACTAACTTAACACACTACAGGCAATTTGGAAATGCTAATCACACTAACCAGCATGTCTTTAGACTGTTGGAGGAAACTGGAATACCAGGAGAAAACATCAAGCACAAGGAGAGCATGCAAACTTCACACACACATAAAACCCTCGACCCTGGAGGTGCGAGGCCACCATTATGCCACCTTGCTACCATAAAGGGTATATAATACTCTTACAGTATATAACAGATAATATTGTTATATAAATTATATACAAATATACCTATTTCTAGATATATTTACTTGTTTCAAGCTTACATGTGTCTAATTCCATCAACAGATCATTTTGCTTAACTATTGCCAAAACAATAAATATGAGAATGAGAATAATTAGAAAGTCCTGTATTTTACTATTTCTTTAACAAGTTACCCCAGATCTTAGAGTCCCTGCAAAGTGTTTCTGCTAATGGCCCAGCTGAAATATCCCTCTGCTAATGTGTTATCAATCCTCCTCCAAACACACCATTTCAGTGTCTATGTAAAAGAGCTACTGCTGAGCCACTTCCCACCAGGGAGCACCAGAGCTGAAGAACAAACTGGGGTAGAGGATCTTCTTATATGAGGTCACATTAATGGGGAAATCTGCCCCTTGGATTGTTTAAGCCCCAGCCAATACAAATATTCAAAATGGACAAAAAGCAGTGAATGTTTTATTTTCTCACATTTAAATTTTTTTTTACTTGTATCTTCACACTGGAGACCTGTCTGAATGTCTAAACATGACTAAGAAGTGTTGAATAACGAGACACTTATAACGAGGCACTGCAGTGGGCTCTGAGTCACCTCGGTCGGGATCATCATTCACAGACATATGGCCTTTTTAAAAACGTTTACTGAGGCTATGAGTCTCATCACCGTACTGTGCTTCAAGTCTTTCTTAAATGTCAATTGGTTTTATGCCTTTACTCACCAGAAATTTCATCACAAGTCTTTAACTGCCTGCTGTAGGTGTGATTTCATTTACTAACTATGATGTTTTAGCTTCCTATGGTTATACACATAAATAGGCACTCATGTGCCATAACAGTGCAATTCCCAGTAACAAAGCCTCCATCAGGTTCTCTTAACAATAACCATTGTGAAAATCCATTTTGAAAGTAAATGCTTTTTAACACTTTCATTTAAACCCTTTAAATGTCTGCCGTAGGCGTTCTTTCTTTTTGAAGTGACCTATAGAAGGTTCATTAATTCAGAATGCAGACACAAGTGAGAAATTATAATTATTTGGCCACTGTGATACTACAGGTTAAATGAAAGTTTTTTATCTTAGTGAGAAAGCCTTTCTCAAGTGTGATTTACTGTAAAATAAATCATTTCTTTGCACAGCATCTGGAAGGCTGGGGTTGCTATTTCAGTTGTAATTGGCTGTGAACAAATCAAAAAACTTTTTCTTCATGAAACAGAAAGTTTCTTCAATAAAAAAAAAATAGCTAAGTGCTCACGACTACTCTGAGACTATTCAGTTTAATGTAATATGAAGTTTTTTATTTGTGTATTTGTTTATTGACTGATCTTGAAATTGTTGCAAAGTAAAAAAAAATTACTCTAAGCAACATGAATATTTGTGCATGCATTGTAAATGAAGAGTCACAAGCCACTAGATCAAGCAATGATTGATGAAATAGTGTATTTAATGTATGTAGCTTTTAAGCTCTTAAGCTTTCAGTTAAAGACAGGGAAACATCATTTTGATGTTATGTCTATGCAGAGTGTGGTGCCGAGATGTTGCCACTTAACGACAGTTTTGGAAAATAGCACTGTATCTTGCCACATCACTGTAAAGGCACCATGAAAATACAGTAGCAACTGAGTTTAAACAGTAAATAAACCTGCATTTCTCATGCACCTATGTGACCATTATTAAATATTCATGCTTCTAGAAAGAATGGTCTATATATTTATGTCAGTTCAATACACCTGGTTTGTCACCCTACACCTTCAGATCTCTCCTGTAGTCCTGTGTGTGTGGAGTCAATCTCGCCCCCATGTAATTGGTTTCCTCCAACTGACCAAAGACTTGGCTTATAAGCTTGGCTTATAAGTGTTAACCCGAAGTGTGTGTTTGTATGTGTGAGTGTGTGAGTGTGTGCTTGTGCCCTGTGATGGGTTAGAACAATATCCAAAGTTTTCCTCCCCTTGTGCCCCGAGTTACCTGAATTAATCTGCAGGTCCCAGATGACCACAGACAGTATAAGTGGATTTGTCTGTTTCACTTGCATGTATGTTGTTTGTTTCAAGTGCATGTATGATCTAACAAATAAAGTTAGCTTTTTACAAAGGATGAAGCTAATAGTGCATTTTACTTTGGAGAAATCCAAAGAGTTTACGAAGCAAATGGTTCTGTCTAATGTTTCTTACATTTTTTGTAAAACCATACTGAATGAAATTATGGCTTGCATTCTAAGTGTGAATGTACTGTGTACGCTTGAAAGGTTGTAGGAGGTGGCTGACATCCTAAAAAGCACAGTCCCTTTAGACTTATGAAGCCAGATTCTGTTTCTTTCATATATTTATCTAAACTCCCAGTGGAACTGAAAGCTGATTCCAGGTAAACCAAGGCATTGACCATGTGTGTATGTGTGTGTGTGTGTGTGTGTGTGTGTGTTCACATGCTGAATGATCTATCTAGACTTAAATATTTTTTTAGCTACCTGCATTAAAGTAATGTAGCCTTTCCTCCTCATACCCGACATTTCAATACCCATAATCCCCCCTTTGATTACACAGGGTTATGTGTCTGAGAGGCAGTGGCAAGTGGGCGGTTGTAATTTACATTGCCGGATGGAAAGCAGCAGGAGGAATTAAATTTAGCGCCACCTCAGTCGACACCTAACAATGAATTCGATTACTGCTGCTGAGATGGTCAGAGATGATCAAGGAGATGGTTTTACGCAATGCTAACACTCAGGAGGAGTGTGGCATGAAAGAGAAAAACTGAGAGAAAGACAAGAGACTGACCCGGATAGATCAGTCACTCTCGTAGTGAGCAGGAAAAAGTCCAACTTGCTGTAAGATGTTCATGAATAATGCATGTAATCAGGGTGATGGTGCTGCTGCTGTTGTTGATGCGAGGCGTTCAGCAGCGTTACATGATGGAGCACATGCTGTTTCGGGAATAAGTTTGTGTCTGAGAAGATAAGATGCAGCTGTGAGGTGCTTTCAGGACACGGAACATGTGGCTTTACTGTATTGAGTGCAAGTGCCATCAGAAGCCTACCGTATGGTTGAGGCCAAAATTTTACACCCACCCACATTCAGTGTCAGCTTTTCACACTTTAAACATTTTACGTTTATCATGCGTTTATGTTTGGCAGGTCAATAATAGCATCTACTGTAGTTTATACTGTAGTCCTTACATGACAGCTCAATTTAAAACATGATTTATGTATTTAAAGCCAGCTCATTTTTGAGCACAAATCCAGCTTGGAGGAGTGTTCTGCATTCAGATAAAACAAATGATCAGCACTATTGGACCTTGGGAGGAAACCGGATTACCCGGAGGAAACCCACCAAGCATGGGGAGAACACGCGAACTCCATACATACAGGGTGGAGCACTGGTGCACTTATAGATTAGGAAATAGATTACATGAAGACCATGAAGAAAAAACGTTTATGCAGAAATGCTAAAGCAACATATTAGGATATCAGCCAGAAGGAAGGCTTGTGGGAATAAATTAGGATGTCTGAATTGACAGGAAATGCATGGCAACATGAAATGTATGTGAGGATGTGATTGAGTTTATATGTGAGTTTTCTACAGGCCATGTTCTTTATATAAAATTTGAGATTTTTTTTTTTTTTTCATTTCAGACCCAAGATGAAACTTTGAAACTAACAATAGAAGAGTGAACAGAACCAGACCTAACACCACTTGATTTTTTTTTCTGTCTACAGCTCCAGACGTTACATGTATATGTATATATACAGTATATGCACAAATATTTATAGGCAGCTATTTATTTCTGTGTGTAGGTGGTGTTTTATTGACATTAGCATCACCTATTGACATCATTGGCATTACCATTATATTCACATTCATATAAAGTCTGCATCATGATCACCCAAGGTGACAGAGGAGGAAGATGGAAGGGAGGAATGTAATACTGGATGTCTATGTGGATCTGATGCAATTCTTCTAACCTGTGTCTATCAATATTTTGTTAAGCTACACCCAATATTATTTTCAGGCCACACAATATCACCAAGGGATATTCTGCGGCTATGCAGATAAACAAGCGGGTGTGAATTGGACCCAGGTGTTCGAGTGTGCTGAGCGCACTAAGAATATGGCTGACATCTGACAGGGTTGTTGATGCATTTGATGCCATGCCCTTTGTCCTCCCACACACCCCCTTCTGTCTCTACTCATCATGGGTGTTCTGGTGTGTGCAGAGCTGATCAATTAGTCACAGAGCTCTTTCTCTCGAACACACACTCGAGAATGTTAATGCTGGAGAAAAAGTTCTCTCTGCTCGTCTAGTCACTCATCCTCTGTCTGTGTCAAGAGGGATTTAATGTGAAGTGATGATGAATAGATTTCTCCTAGAAGTCAATCTGTTTTAAATGTTTGAATATGATAATGATTGTTAGATTTTTAAATCCTATCTGCTTTTGGTCTCTTCTGAACCTTCTTCTGGAGTCACATTTTCTAGTGTCATAACCAAGTAAGTTGATTTAAAAGAGATTTGCATAATATGTTTAAAATTTGAGGGTGTCATTTTTGTTAAAGCTAATTAAATGCATTTTAAAAAACAAACATTTGTTGTTCCAAAAGGTGTGATTTTTTTTTTTATCTAATGCACATACGTTATTTATTTTGTGTGAACAAGTATTTATCTGCATTAGTTTAGAGGCTTTTGCATGAAAACTGTAGGGGCAAGTAGCGATTAATACTTTGTTTATTTCTAAAGTATATTTGGAACGGGGAATCCTTCAATTTTTTTATTTAAATTTAAATTAATTTGCTTTGCGTTTATGAAGTGAGCTGCTGTAGTGCACAAGATAATAACTGCTTCACACAAGATTATAACTTGTTCCCACAGGATAAAAGTATTTGTTCATCAATTTAATTAACTCTATTCTCTAGATGAAAAAAAATGACCTTTGCCCTCAGAAGAATAGAGGAGACAAACACTGGGGAAATACTGGATTCTTATAAGCGGATCCCAGCACATTTTGTGATTGAATTATGTGAATATTTTAATCCAGTTGTGTCTGGATTGAACTGTATGTATTCTCCATGACCTCCTTTGTTCATTGCATATAAACAATATATATATATATATAGTTTCCACAAGATAAACAATTTGTTTCCACAAGATAAAGAAAAAAATCATACCTTCTCAGACATTAGACGCTCCATTGTATTCACTCCTGTATTCAATATGTTTTAAAACCCCCTATGGTTTCATTTACAATACAACTTCAACTCTTCTGTGATATGTCTCTATAAAATTTTCACATCCTCTTCTTGAACAATTTCTCCAAACTCTGTCAGTCTTCATTGATACTTGATGGTGGACAGCTAATTCATCTTCTATAATCCATCATGCTCTTGGTTTCGAAGCATTCTATTCATGTCCTGTAAGGAAGTGAACTTCAACCTCAGTCTCAAGTCTTCTGAATATTGGAACAGGTTTTCTTCTGTACAGTACTAAAAAAAAAAAACTGTTTAAAAGAAAGCATGTTTTAAAATAGAGCATGTTGCATTTGATATGTAACACATAGTACTGTTCTAATAGCACAGTAATTTGCAAATGATTACAAATGTTTATTGAAAAAAACAATGCCTTTGGTTACTGTTTAATATTATGCAAGATCCACAAGTCTCAAGTTTTCAGACACACTTTTCAGTAACATGACACACTTTAGAGGATGTAACTGCACATGTACATTTAGCTACTATAAAATAAGTAAAACAGAAACTTCCTTATTACTTGTGTCACAGCTTAATATTTAGAATGATAGCATGACTTCATCTTCATCTATTCTGAATACATACAGTATGTGACACCAAACGTGCATATTTTATAGCTTCTGACTCATCCACTATGCCCAGGTCAGTGTTTCTTCCCCCAAAAGAACCTTAAAATCGCATTTACATCTCACTTGGGGTATCCTGGGCATTCATTATGTATATAAATGCATGTGTGTGTGAGTGTGTATGAGGAAGTGAGTTATAATGAGCGAAGTTGTGCCAAAGCAATGAGCCCCTAATGATCTGTGAAGGTAATCAATATGAATTTATGAGTTTAGTGCACTCTAGAGGATGCACACAGAGTGGAGGGAGGTTTCTTAAAAAAAATTTTATGCAAAATGACAGTTTGTGATTGTTTCCAACCTGCAACATTGCCATAATAAAGATTCTAACTTATTAAAACATTATTAAAACAATAATGAAGAGATATGCAGGTGGAAGATAATGAAGTAATGATACTTACTTTTTTCTAGAGTTTTTCTACTTTACTCGATGAGTGCTGAAGTTACTGAAATACTTGGAATACTTGGCTACTTCTTGTAATATATAATTTTTTATTTATTGTTACTCCTTACTTTTTTGTTTTGACCTTTAAAATAATTGGTACAAATATCTAATGCCTTTTCTATTCTTATCTACCTAATGACAGTACATTGCACATCAACGAAATGGGCTTGGTTTAGCATCCATGTAGAGAAAAAAATCTTTAAGAACCATGCCATTGTTATCTACAGTGACCTTCTCCTGCTACACAGTGTAATTAAAGCTATAGTTCTTTGCCCGAAGTTGTTCTTCATGACTTTTTTCTAGGTGATGCTGGGTCAACTAGTTATACATGATATTTAAACTGGCACGTTTTAGAATTTATTCTCCCCAATTTATGCACACTTGGGACCAGTACTCGAAGGTAACTGACTTGCGCAGCTCCTATTTGGCTGGACTCGGTTCCCTGCCCAAGAATCGAATCTATGACACGGCTGTAAAAGGCTTTCATAGCTGTCATGTGCAATGTGCAAGCCACTCATTTATCAATGAACAAAAGTCATAGCTATATATTTGTGTGCATCAGAATTGTAGTTGTGTTATGGATAGTAGTGAACTTACTATGATTCTTAGTAAAAATGTCTTATTTGCAAATATTAAACAGCTATATTTAACTATTCTTGGTTTTATTGTAGCATCTAATTATGGTCATTATTGCAAACATCCACAGATTCAATATTGTTTCCAGGCTAAATGGTGTGGTTGCTTTAAAGGTACCGTATTTTACTATTCCTGTAAAAAGTTAACACAAGCGTGTTTTAATGCACCAGCTGAAAGATCCCTTTAATAATGCATTTTTTAAATCTTTTGCAGATCCATGACTAGCATGAGATAAGTCACACGAGTGTACAGCAGAAGGACCAATAACCATCATGGTCATTGATAATTACGTTTGAAGTGTATTTTGGAGCCAAAAACATAACAGAAAGATGATCTGATGATTATCTGATGACCTACCGGATTACCGATTGCCAGTGTTTGAAAATTGATAAAGAAGATAATAAAGATATTAATTTGTAGAAGTTTGATTTGTTATCATGACGTGATTACCTTTGAATGTGTTCAAATATGTGATTTTTCCTGGATTTGCTATGTACTGTATATGTAGGTAAGGTTAACTATACAGACATTTCAAGCTTTATAATAAATAGCTAACTTACTGCTCTGGGGTTGAATCCCCAATAAGGTAAAATGGAAAGCTACAGTAGTGTGCTATGTAGGGTGTTCCATCACACACAAAGTAGTGCTCATGATCAGGCTTTAGAAAGGGATTTGGGATTCAAACTTGGGTTAGGAACTAGTTAGCCATGAATCACAACACAAAAATGACTAAAAAGGTGGCTGTAGTTTCAGTTAAGGGAGCGGTGGCTCAGGCGGATAAGGCTCTAGGCTGTTGACGTGAGGACTGAGGATCGGGGCGCTGTCTGTGGATTGCCACACTTTACACTACCCAACCAGGGCACGCAGTGCTGGTCCCAAGCCCAGATAAAATGGGAGAGTTGCATCAGAAAGGGCATCTGGTGTAAAACCTATGCCAAGTTGTGTGCGGATCAGATGGTCTGTTGTGCTGACCCCTTGATGGGAGCAGCCGAAAGAAAGTCTGTAGTTTCACTTAAGTATGGATGATGTGTCAAATATATTTGAGACTGAGATATGACCCTGAGAACATAACCTACAAGCACTCAATTTTATTAGCATCATCATTATCATCATCATCATCTAGCAGTGAATATTTCATTCAGTAATCTTACAATAGGATCAAATCTAAATCCTGGGTTTATGAAATAAAAATGTAATTGTAAAAAAAGATTAAACATAAAAAATGTTTAACAGTGGCTTATGTAATCAAGCAAAACACATCCGTCTATGTGAATAGAAAATATCTAATATTGTCCAATCTTGGTGTCTCAGTAGTAAGGAGAAGATTGTCTGAATGTCTGGCTTTGAGTAAAATACAGTAGGTCTTTCCATAAAGACTGGTTTTCACTGAGCACATTAGATGGCTGTCACAGAGTATCTCAACACCCAGCAGGGGAGAAACCCCACTGTTTCACTCTCTCTGCAATCTAAAATGAAAATTCAAATCGATCCGTATGGCAATAAACTAATGTGTCTGTGAACGGTTGTGTATAGAAATGGGAGCATTATTATTCGTTCACTATCTAACTGAATTTAAATAGGATTTTAAATAGAACTTTATCCACTTTATCTCACTCTCTCTGGATTTCCTGTCTCTATTTTCTCTGTCTGATCGTAATATAAGTTTCAGTCAGAACCCGAGACAGAGTAACAGCACAGCGTTCCTTCTGTTTCCTTGTAATCGAAGTTGCTTTAGCATTTTGTCAATAAGTGTTTTGGTCAGTGGTATAGATTACAACTCTCTCACTTTGGCTTTTTCATGTAGAACTCGCACAAATCAAGGACCATACAGTACATGGATATACAATTACTGTGTAGCTGCTTTTTTTCTTTTCAGTTTTTCAGTTCCAGTGAATGAAGTTGTGCCCAAGTGAAAGGGATCACGAGCCACTCAGAGCTAATGCCAGTGCCACTCTGGTGAGATAACATTACAGCAAGACCTGTTACAATGCTATTTAGCGTGGAAATAATTATAGCTATATCTTATAATGAGGCAGGAGGTCATTTGGTTATGGTAACATACGATGGCATGGTTAGTCCTGTCTCCCTGCACATCCAGGTTTGGAGATTGATGGATGGGAAATTCAGCTTTGCAGCATAATTAAAAAAAACGTACTCATTCTAATTTATTCTCTATACCATTTATCCTTCCCAGGATCATGGGGGTGGGGGTGGGGGGGGCTGGACCCTATCCCATGGCCCTCAGGGCATAAGGCACCTGGGTGCTGTGCCGACCTATTGCAGGGCAAGTACACTCATTCACCCACAACCTTTTTTTTGAACACCAATCAGCCCTCACCACATGTCTTTGGACTTTGGGAGGAAACCAGAGTAACTGAAGGAAATCCTCCAAGCATGGGGAGAACATGCAAAATCCATACACACACACACACACACAGCACAAGTCCAAGCACTGTGTATGGTGAAATGCTGGGATAAGTGCATTAGTGCAGCAGGGGATTTTATCGAGTAATAAATACTTATAACTGTGTTCTGTTCTTCTCCACATTCAGTGAAGTCCTGGTTTATTGGACGTTTTTGTACAAATCTTCTTTTAATTGCACATACAATAAAAAAGCATTTAGGTCCATTGCACCTGGACCTGGGAAATCTGTTCCTCCTACCTGATGGTAGCATTTTGAATTCATCATACATTACATCTGCAAGTTTGGCTGAAGGTTTGAAACACCAATCACACCCATATGTGTTTTTATGAGCACCCCATTCCAGATTTATTCATCTTTTCCTGTTGTAAATAATACCACTCTTCTGGGAAAGGGTTCCACTAGATTTTAGAGTGTGGCTGTGGGAATTTGTGATAATTCTGTTACAAGAGCATTACACACTAATGAAAGGTGCAGGACATGATGATAGGTGATGAGGAGGGCCATATACAGTAGTATAAAAGTGGTGTTTTTAACCTCTTCAATATCCTTACACTTTCTGCACAATAGAAAAACAGGATTGTGAAGTACAAATCAAGCCTGTGATGTCAGAGTTGATATATTCAGACCTTTCCATACTAAGGGCTTTAAAAAATCTTCAACTGCAAGAATAAAATAATTAGCAACCATAAATGAGCGCTTTATTACACATCACTAGCTCAATGACTTTGATGCGGGACAGGACTTAAGGAGGAAGAGTTTAGCTTAATAACTGGAAACAATGGCACTTCCTGGTGTAGGTGTAGTAGTAGAAGATGCAGTTGTGGCAGGTGTTAAGTGTTACAGCAGTCCCACAATAAGTGGTAGCTCTTAATTACTATATAAAGAGATGACAAAAAGAACAAAGTGACTTGCTGTAGGAAGAACCACTTTAGCTTGCACTATAAATACCTTTTTTACCTTTTTATATTCCTTCAGGAGGCAGAGTGGCTTAGTGGTTACTGTTGTCACTTCGCACCTCTAAAGTTGGGGGTGTGGTTCTCGTGTCCATCTCTGTGTGAGTGGAGTTTGCTTATTTTCCTTGTGCTTGGTGTGTTTCTTCAGTGTACGCCACTTTCCATGATTAACTGGTGTTTCCAAATGCAATGGAAGGCTCTTCAACCCGGTTGAAGTCACCCAACACCTAAACACATGCACTGAATCTGGTCATTACAGTACCAGATTATTTGAATCAGCTGTGTTTGAGCAGAAGAGTCACTAAACTGTATTGGACGCTAGGCATCCATTACCCCAGGAGAAGAACCCTGGTGTAAAACAGGTGTAAAAGTCCAAATCTGCCAGCTGGGTTGAGTGCTTGAAATGATTTTGACATTGAGCCATTTAGTTAGCCCTTGCAAACTGTGAATGAGGGCAGAGTCATCTTGGAAAAGAGCACTCCAATCAGGATAGACATCACAGCATAAAGACATTTAGTCAGAACAAATGATTTGCAGAGATTGCTCTCTTTCTCTCTCTCGTTCGCACTGCAAGTATTAAGTCACATACAGTACTGTATGCCATGTACAGTATTATAGTTCTCCCTGTGTACAAAACATGTAATTCCACATTACTTAGTTCAAGCCTATCTTCATGAAGAGTTGTGTTAATTACAAAAAATTGGTTTAGATTAAAGTTTAAATTTAATTATTATTTAATAAGTTAAAATTTCTTCATAAAGCAGTCAAGCAGGCATTGATGGAACGCATGACACCAGAGTACAGCAGGAGTCTTTTTTGCCTTATTTTTAAATTATTTTTTACTTTTTTGCTGCAGACAGATCCAGCGGGGGGGTGATGCACTTGAAGAATGATGCACTTCAAACTAAATATTGATTGTTTTATAGCAATTTTATTGCATAAAATAACTAATTATTCTTATGATCTTGACTTTATAATTTTTCTTTTATGAGAACGTCATTAAAACAATAAATTAAATTTCTTATAATGGCCAACATTTGCCACCAAATAAAGAAGGTGTTTTTTTAATGAAAATTGGTGAACTTGGTCTGTAGCTGTTACCCGCCTTTGTTTGATTTATGTTGCACGATATTGTCAAGAAAGAAGTCTTTGTCTTCCAGTTTGAGTTAGAGCAGCTGTGTAGCTCACTGTGAGACACTGTCTCATCCACATCATCTGGCAGCTGCTAGAGTATAGGTAGGAAAGACATAGCTCAGCAGGTTCAACTCTGTGTGTGTGAGTGTGTGTGTGTATGTGTTTAAAATGATAAGTGAGAAAAAAACAAACAAGTGTAAGTATGCTGGCACTATCTCACCAATGACCCATCGGAAAAGTTTCCTTTCTCCAAGACTGACATTTTATCAGATTCAGGGTACTAAATTGCAGCTGCGCACAAGTGACAAATGATTTAAAGGAAAACTGCTTCAAAGTTTATTGGTTTAGCCTTAACAGCATTATCAAATAATTAGCTAATTTATAATTTTAATAGGTGCATAAATGTATGGATGTTATCAGTCTTGAATTGCAGCCAGTGATACGTCTGGGCAGCTCTCAGTCTGCTCGCTGATTCAGAAATGCCTTGTCTTATGAGTGTCATTATAAAGCAAGAGGCAGGAAAGAGAAGCGTGAAGGGACAGACGTCACTCATGACGTTTTTCTCTCTGATGGAACAGTCTTATTTTCCGCAAGACCTCTCATCCCCTTTCTCAATTCCTCACTCCTTTCAGCTTCCTACACATCATAGTTAAGCCTCTTTTCTCTATTTTCTGCCTGGGGAGTCTCTCTCTCTCCTCACAGTATTTTGAACTCGTGGCCTATGTAAATTGAATCCAGTTTAGACAAAGTAACTTCCCTGACTGTTTACCAGCTTGCACAGAATTACCAAATGTAACCACTGAAATATCTGCCAAATGTAAGCTATCTGATTTTGAAATGGTGAAAATGTGATTATAATGAGATAAACAGGCAGGTGAATCACAGAGAAACCAGTCAGTCTGAATGGAAAACTCTCTGACTAAGAGAAATTACCATGAAACCAGTTTCAATTTTTTTTCCCTTTGTGACATGGTGCCTTATTATGCTGGAAGCAGACATTAGAAAATGTCAAAATGTGGCCAGGAAACGGATGCACATGATCAGCAACAATCCTCAAACAGACTGTGGCATTCAAATGATGGATGATGGTCCCACATGAACCTTCCTCACACCATTACACCACCTCCACCAGCCTGACTGTTCGTATAAGGCAGGTTGCATCCATTGATTCATGCTACTGGTGCCGCAATCTGATCCTAGTATCTGTCCTGATTCATTGGGCCAGGTTACAGGCTTCCAGTCTTCAGTACAATTTTGTTGAGTCTATGCTTCAGAGGTGGCAGAAATACAAAAGCTCAATAATCAACTAAAAATACAAGTTGCCTAAAAATGTATTAACTATACATCACAAGTAGCAGTATCACTTTAAATGGTTACTCAAGTTGAAGTACTAGTACATGCTCTAAAATGTGACTAAATGTACAATTACACAAATAAACTGATAAACAAACTGGATTTCTATCTGGAAGAGCTACGCAAACAGTATTTTAAACACAATTGAACATGATGGATGATGTTGATATCATGAATGTTCTGGAAAAATTTAGTAGAGACTTATAGCAACAAGATTTGATATTAATTAATTGAATGGTGGGTAGCATCGTGTTTCTAGCTAGTTGCTATCATTGCTACCGTGTATAATGCAAGTAGTCTACACGATTAAACCTTGGTCTACTACAAGCATACATAATACAATAAGTTTAAAGGACATGCCAAATATTATAATTATAAGTTTATTATTTAAAACACAAAACAACATTGTTATTGGTTTGAAACAAACAAAAAAATAAATAAATGATTTTCCTCCTTATGTTAGCTAGTTAGCTAGATTGCTTCTAATCTGACCCATTTGAGATGTTTGAAGACCAGAATAATCTGCAGCCTGGAGATCAAGTGGGCGGGATCTGTTGCCTAGGTAAACATCAATCACTTTGATGCCATAACATAGCTGCGCTTTTATAATGTCCTGCCAGTCATTTCTGTAACCTTGGACTGATCAGAATGGTGGAATTGTTTTGTTCCTGTCCTCACACATGGGGTGGAGCTCAGGGCATGCTCTGGTGTGAGCAACAGTGCAAATACTTATGTTTAGATTAGAAAATGAATGCACTGTTTGTGATCATCAACTGAATTGTAATGAGTTTCTATTTGAAATGTACGGGTTTTTCATAAATAAAAAATTTTTTGTGAGTAAACGTAAACAGTATTACAATATTTTGGAAAACACTTAAGTAAAGTACAGATACACAAAAAATACTTAATTACAGTAACAGAGTAACAAACCACCCCTGCTTGAGAATGCTTGCCAGTAGGATTTGTAGCATTGAAGAATGTCACGGTAGCTTATAAAAGCTCTGAACACCTGCCTGAAAGGCTTATTCAGGACAACGATAGAATAATCATAAATATACCTTAGACAACTACCTGGCTTAAAGAGGAAAGCCTTTATTTGTCCCATATACACTACAGTACAGGGAAACTATTCCTTCTCATATTCCAGGTATGAAGCTGGGGTCCGAATGCAGGATCAGCCTTGATACAGCTCAAAAGCCTATCAATGGCAACTTGGTGGAGCTACGGCTTGAAGTGCTGACCTTCGGACCAGTAACCCATAGCCTTACTCCTCTGAGAGCTACTGCTGCCTTAGAAAAGATATGGATTGGAATAAGATTACTAAGGCGTTTGAATATGCAAAGGTCCATCCATGTTGTGTGTCGGTGTTTTGACTCCTTGGCATGCAAAAGTGTCAGACATGTTCCTTTTAAAGAGACAATTCTCTTCATAAATAGCCCTTATATTTGGATATTCTAAATAAATGTCAGTACTACATTCAGTACTGTTCAATCCCTGGTAGTACTAGACCTAGAAGTTAATGACCCAGGATGGGCTGCCACAACAGCTTCAATGTACCCAGGTGTAAACCCTACACCTCTCTGGAACTGTACTGAAAGAACAAAGACTATTCTTTTGTCATTTCAAAGTGCACCACATGTGCATAGTTGCGTTGATTTGCTTCATTTTCCGATGTTAAACTATTCCATGAATTGTTTCATTTTTCTTTTCTTTCACCAATCCTTGTGTCTTAACCTGATGATATTTAATTTCTAGTATTCATTTGCTGATTATTAATATGTACTATAAATAATCAACAAGCATGCACAAAGTTTATTATCGTTTCTTTCACCATGTGCACATTTATAAACCTGTGTTCCTTCCTGTCGAGATTTGTATGTATGTGGGTATGAGTCATTGTCTACATCTGAGTCACTGTCTGTGTGTACGTGTGTGTGTCCTATAGTAGGTCTTGCAAGACTGTATTAACTTCATTCATCTTTATTTGCCGTGTCCCATATTGACACTGAAACACTGGGCTGATGCTGATGCACAAACACACACACACACACACACACAAACACACACTTGTTGTTCTCACCATCCATTCATCCATCTTTGATGTCTTCCTTTCCCAGCCTCCACTTTTGTCTCTTTAAATGATTTGCCTTTTTTTGTATTCCGCCTGTCATGTCCTAATGGCTAAATACATCACGGTGATAGATGTATGGTTAGAACAGTCTCAGAGGAACTGTTGCAGGACAGATAGGCGCACGATGAGCGTTCGGTCCAATACACATCGAGTCTCTTTTCCGTTCTGTGTCACAGAGTTTGGCCTCTGTCTGTCGCAGACAGCAAACACTGTTCTTCTGTCTGTAACATTAACCCCCGGCTGGTTGCTCAAGACACAAAGCAGTAAGTGATCAAATGGACGCTTTTACATATTAATCATGCAAGGATGAACTGATCGAATGACAAAAACAGATCACACTATTGGAAAAAAAAAGAAAAGTTCTAATTGTTTCCATTTGGGTTCCTGTAGAAACAAACACATCATTTATGTATATTCAGAAGCCAGGAGTGAGAAAGGGAATGAGTTTCCGTGGGTTTAACAAATCAGAGCAGTTTCATTACAGCCGCAGGGCTGCAATCAGGCCAGATGTGATGGATTTGTTGTGGGAGAGAATATGATTGCAGTTCCTCCTGTTCAATAACTCCATGACCACAGAGGTGTTTTATCAAACCCTGCTTAAAGCTGGATATGAATTATATACAGATAAAACTTACGAAACAGGGATTAAAGTGAAACCCAAATCATAATCGTTAGTGATAGTGTACGTAATGTACATGTAGTGTACATAGAACAAGGACTGCAGACAGTATGGATGAGCAGCATTTTAGATAGATGCTTTTATAAGCATTATAAAAAGCATTATAGGATTGGGGTGGTACTGTGATGTAGTGGTTAGCACTATGACCTTGAACTTCAAGGGTTAAGGTCTGGGTATGTGGAGCTTGCATGTTTTCTGCATGCTGGGTGGGTTTCCTCCAGATCACCGGTTTCCTCCCACATTTCATAGACATGCAGATTAGGTTAACTGGAGTTTCCATATTTCCTGTAGTGTCTGAGTTATATCAAGAACTTCCATAAGGGTTAAGGTCAGGACTCTAATTGGCTAATTCATGGGTGAAAATAATGCACCACTATGTATCCCCTGATCAGTTTTTTCCTTTATTACATTGCTATATTTTGCATGAGCAGGCTGGATGATAGGCTGGATGTTTTTTCTTTTCTTTTTTTTTTTTCTTTTCTTTTCTAAAGAAATTTTTCTTTCATTTTTGTGAAGCTGCTTTGAGACAATGACCATTGTTAAAAGCGCTACATAAATAAAATTTAATTGAACTGGATGGAATTAAATAACTGGTAGGGCAATTTCTTCTTCATTAGTGCAGTTTTTCAGTGCAGTTATTTACAAGGTACGCTTACCTTGCAAAGTATGAACAGAAACTCACCTGTAAAGCCCCTGATACTGTCCTCTTGTCATCCCCATTAACCTGTGTGACCAGATAACCTGGTGTTCTTTTACTGTACTTAGTTGCAGCAACATGATTATCTACTACATGTAAACTTCTGCTATTCTTCCTTGTGGTCTGGACCATCAGAGCTGTTTCTTTATAAGCTAGTGGAGAATACATATCAGAATGATTTTAAGCATTCGTAATACTCAGAACAGAAAGATCCCATAATAATATCAGATGGTATATTTTGAGGATTTAATCCACTCAAAATCCACCCCTCAAATTAATGCCCATTGAATGGAGACAGACCGGTCTTGAGTCTTGTGTTCCATAAAGTTTGTGTTATCACTTTCTTTATGGTGCTCTCCAAGCACACAAACAGCTGGTTAGTGATGCAGCAGTTTGTAGTCACTTCCATTTAGCACTAGGATCGATGTTCTAAAATATTTCCCTTTTTAAAAGCAAATAAGTTTATATGTTTATTAATACTGTATGTTTTATTAAAAGGTGTCAATGGCTGGATTTGACTACACCAAGTCAAATCTGAGATGCTCGACCTCTGGTCTTGAAAGTAGACAATGCATGCTCACTAATAACATGTACAGTACAATTCACAGTCTCATTTGGCTGTACTGATAGCCAAAGCAGTAAAAAGTTGTCTGAGGGTGAAAACACTTATCTGCATATTCTTTGGTTCAAATGGCAAATGACACAATCTTGCTTAGCAGAACGTCTGAGTCCTAGTACTGCACCTTTATTCTGCATGGACTTGAGAGTCACTGCGTTCTTTTGTCTATAGGATGCAGGCAGTGCTGCCTTAACAACTACAGCTTTTTGTTTGTTCCACTGAGCCGAGCAGCTGTGCCTTCTGTCCATTTCTGTTTCTGCTGCATTGAGCAAGAAGCTCTGCAGATGTCTGCTGCTCATGTAATTCCCCGAAAACAGAGTAAAGAGTTAAACATTATATATCATGTTGCTCTGCAACTGAGGGTTGCGTATATGCTGAGAACAAAATTAGGGAAAAAAAAGATTAAATATATAATACAAATGTGATGCAGCAGGCAGGTTGGAGGCTACCACCAGTGGTCACAGTCAAGCGATGATAAGATTGCTATTGCCTTGAAAATATGCACATTAGATGCTATAGTAGTTCTAAAGAAACCTGCCTAATTTTTTTATATTTGATATTTTTAAATTGGGCAGCATGTTTGCTTAGTGTTTATCGTAGTCAAGTGTAGCATAGTTTGAACCTGGCCTCTGGTCTCTGTGCTTGGAGGTTGCATGGTCTACTCCAGTTTCCTCCCACAGTCCAAAGACATGCAGTTTGGGTAGACTGGCAATTCAAAATTGCATAAAGAGTATAACTGAGAGTTTTGCGTGCGGATAAAATGGTCCACTGTGGCGACCTCTCGATGGAAGCAGCTCAAACACTGCCAATGCATTAAAATCTAAAACACACCAAAACATTATACATTAAATTTTATAATATTTGTAGATAGACAGTATTGTACAACATGGCCATCTACGGACACCTAGAGGAAGTTTATTCCACCATCTAGGTGCCAGAACAGAAATCATTCTAGATCGCTGAGTGATGTTGGGACCAGTCGAGCAGTGCTGGACTATCATAGGAAATGTGGGGCAGTGCGGGGTGTGATAAATGCTTTGAGATAAGTGGGTGCTGGACCGCTTTTAGCTTTGTAGGCTTGCATCAGTGTTTTGAATTTGATGCAAGGGCAGCTACAGGAAGCCAGTGGAGAGAGCAGAGAAGCGGTGTGGTGTGGAAAAATTTAGGATGGTTAGTATGATTTGGACAGATGAATGCGTGTTAATGTGTGTGTATGTGCATGATGCACTAAAATCCAACATGACCTCAACTAGGAAGATGGATATTTTTGAAATGGGGTTCAAATTTACAGTAGCTATTTCTATGACCAATCATATTTAGGTATCAATTAATTATGTACAACTGACACATGAGGGTCCACACTGTAAACATAGTATTGGTGCTAAAAAGAGAAGTTTTAGATAGGATCAAATAACAACATTTTTCATAATACTTTATTGTAAATATGCAAACACATTTATATTTTTATTATCAAAAAGAAACAAATTTACTAAATACAATTTCATGCCCTTTATGTAGTGTCCGTAACTTTTTTTATTCAAATATTTCAATGATCATTATTCTCATTTAGGTGAACCTTGGCCAATTTAGATTTCACATGAAAATACATAACATACACTGAAAAAGTGTATGTTAAAATGCTAAATTGTTAAAATATTGCAACATGAATTTGACATTGTTACGGACACTTTTTTTTTTTTCACAGATTTTTTTTTTCCGAATCTGTGAATCCTTAATTTTGCACAGAATGCTTTAATTTAAGTAACAATGTGTACAGGTCATATCCTTATAAATATAAATAATTTGCATTCATCATTAATGATGATTGTTTAAAGCGAGACAGTATAAACCAGTATAAAAATGGCCATTTCTGGGGCACTTATAAAATCTCTCCAAAATGGTTGGCAATTTGAAATTTTAATGGAACATTGGTCACCTACATATGGCATAAACTTCAGAAGTAGCTTTTTTGGCACACACATCTTCTTTATACGTATATAGATCAGCATTTATATTGTGTTTTGGCCGAATAAATATCCCCAAAATCTGTCAGCCTCACAAACCTGTTTAAAACCTGCAATGCACCGCGCATGCGCGCGAGTTTGGTTAATCACGTCAGTAAAGTGACAGCGTTGGTTTCGCTGGGTCAGAAAATGTCACGTAGGAGACTTCGCAAATCCAAACAGAAGCGGAAAAACAAAAATGAGGACAAACCGAAAATCATCAGCGGTGTTGAGGAAGAGTGTGTGGGAGAGAAGTGTGAGGAGTTTACCGCGGAGCGGAGTGTGTGTGACCAGCGGCAGAGCCAGTCCAGTGGCCGCAAAAAGAAGTCCTCAAAACAAGTGCACTTCGCCGTGCTGCCGGACAAGTACGAGCCTCTGGAGGAGGACAGAGCCTCGGACACAGAAACGGAGGACAACAACAGTGGAAAAAAGAGGAAATATAAGAGTTTCAGGAAAGTATGTGCACTTTTGTTAAGCTTTGTTTTATTAAGTTTTAAAACTTTTTAGGCTGTTTGTTGTTTAAAGTCACGTGAAGGAATCAACTGCTCCAGTTGGGATATCAGCACTGAGAGGAGGCCAGGTCAAAGTACAAATATGCAATGCTTCTGTCCATGTTCTGGTTTAATATATACAAAAAGAGTTTGTAAAATGAGTAAAAATGTTAAAGCTAAAAAATAAGCTTAATAGCTTTGATATAATTAGTGATATTATTATTTCAGGTTGAAGCCCAGGTACATGCACCAAAAATGAACCCCTTAATTTTTTTCTTAATTCTATAATTGTACAATATTTTGTTTGGTGTGACATATGGTGTCCACTGGATTGGTGGCTAAATATTAAGAAATTGTACAAATTTTACCTAATTCATGGCAAGATTTGGAATCTACTGTCATTTCATCTTATTACAATCGATGGGAAAGGGAGGATAACAAAGTTATGGTTACACCTAGTTTACGTTAAATTGTACTTCTTTCATCATCAGCCAAATACACTCCATCCGAGAGTGAATCACAGATTCGGAAATCGAAAAAGTAGACTCCAGTGTGTTAAAATTCACTTATACCACTTTAGCGCTGTTATTTCAGATGTGAAAATATGAACTAATTCCAGTAAAAATGTTCAGTTAGGATTTTCTAATAAATATCTGTTGGTGCAGGTGTGTTTGCATTTCGCAAGTAGCTTATTTTTAAGTAGAAAACAAAACAGTACAATGCAGAAATAAAGAAATGTGGAAATGCAGAAATAAAGAAATGTGGAAATGCAGAAATAAAGAAATGAAGAAATGTGGAAATGC
>JAQMYJ010000020.1:1962740-1980133 GCA_030014305.1 Clarias laeviceps
GTGAAGCTGCTTTGAGACAATGACCATTGTTAAAAGCGCTATATAAATAAAATTGAATTGAATTGAATTGAATTGTAGTTTTTCTCATTTTATGACACACCTGGACATGCTCACAGTATGACAAAAGTTGATGATGACGCTGACTACCATTACATTTGAACTCCTGTGACAGGACTTCTTGTGCAAACACCACCAAAAACAGTGGTCACACTGGTCACAATGTTTTGTAGCACAAAAACATAAAAAGCATGAAAGGTATTATTTTTGTTTCCCCTCATTATGCCTCAGTTTTAATTTTTTTCAGGCTGTCCACGTGTCTTTGTGTCCATCAATCTTAAGTCGATATCTTAAGAACGCATGGCTTTATAAGGATTTATATGAAATCCTCACTGTAACAGAAAGATTGTTTTTAATCAGTCAGGGTTACGGCATGGTCAAAAGGTTAAAATAGTTTTTCTTCAATAGCTTTAGTCTAAAATATATTTGTTAACACACAAATTAGTAACACGCAAGAGTAGACTTGTTGGCGGTAAAGATGTCCTATTGGGATCCTATTGAGATGTCCTATTGTGTCCTATTTTACTATGTTTGGTTGCAGGCTTTTAAACTACATATTCAGGTTATGCTGTATTATATATTATAATGCTTGATGTGTTGCTAATGTTTTTAGCTCTCTATGGCAGACAGAGTGTCTGAGTGCTTTGTGGAATGGCAGGTTGTTGTAACATCAGGTACAATTTAACCCGCGGGATGTTTTTACATGTCTGAGCATGTACATGTGTGTACGCGGCCAGAGGGGTGTGACACCATGTATTTTTATAGTGTATATGTAAAATTTGGAAAGGAATTGGTCTTGACTTGTTATCTATGAATCCCACTGACATCATGACACACCCTGTTTCAGAGCGCTGTTCTGGTTGCGTGAGGGTTTTCAAAAAGTGTGTGTGAGAGAAGAAAGAACACCTTTGTGAGCCGTCTTTTTCGAAGAGCTGCGTATCTGACGCGTTATGGGAATAGTAAAATAGTGAAGAGCTGTTTTCTCACATTCAGAAGTTTTTCTGTGGTAAGCCTGGTGATTCCACAGGCTGGTTTAGTGGTTTAGTGAGAACAACTCAATGACTTTCCTCCTGTGGTCTTCCTCCTGCATATTCATCCCCACTGTGACATTAGCAGCATAGCTATGAAATATGGATGCAGTTTGGAGCTCCTGCTTAACCTTTCACATCCACCCTAGAGAGACTGAGAGGAGGCAAGAAGCTGCTTTAATTTCAGTCAGAGGCTGTATAAAGATATCGATAGACATCCTGAGAGTCTGTAAATCCACATCACGATCAAAAGAAGCAACAGTTCCAAGCCATACATTGGCCAGGTTTTAGATGACTGCTCAGTAATCTATCTGACCACCTGATCTCTCTGACCTCGTCATCAAAGAGTGCTTTTTAAAAAAGAGGGAACACTTTGCACCTGAGCCTCTTCTCATATTCCCAGTTAAAAAACGAATAGTGTACTGAGCTTAGTCAAGGTCAACCTGATTTCCAGAAACATTGTATATGGCAAATTCTGTTTCATTTAAAATATAGATGCTATACTATATTACTGCTGTTTCACATGCTGGCAGTGTGGGACATATCTTGAGCTTTAATATAAGGTGTGATGAAACCCCAAAAGTCGATGCATGTATAGATAGAGGTCATTGTGGTATGAATGAGATCTTGATTGGAAATGTGATGGTGAGGGAAGCAGGCTTGTTCATTCTGACCGAGTATGAGAAAAACAAGAGAATCTATAGACCTTTTGACATTGTTCTGCCCAACATAGGATGGCAAAAGGGACAATAATTAACAGACACCACTGCCAAACCTACAGTACATAAAAAAAAAACAGTCACAGAAGTTTCTGATATATGGTTATGTCATCTTCAACAAAATGTTGTCTCCTTTGTAACAACAACTTTTTAACTACTTCTAAGTCGTTTTGAATCATTTTTGAACCATCAGCGTTGTTCTGTTCATGGCTAAAGAAGCTCCAATGCTAGCTACCACACAAGGCTAAAACCCTCTCTAACCCCTGATCAAGGCACAACAAGGGTTGTGCGGAACAAGTGATTCTACACCCTATATTAGGCCTCTGAGCAGCAACTAATGATTATTTTGATAATTGATTTATCTATGAAATCGATTAATCTGTAAACTCTCACAATTACTCAATAGCTCTTATATACAGTAGATATCAACTACTAAATTTACCTTAAGGTTGTTTGGTGCATTGGGTATCTAGCAAGCAATATAATATAGATGAAAACTAAAACAAAGAAAAAGAAAGTAGAGATAATAAAATATAATTATAATTAAGTAAAGCTTTTTTTTTTGCACACCATTTGAGATTTAACCCCAGAACAGTTAGTTAGTGCTTAATTAGGAAGCTTGAAATGTCAGTATTAGTTAGCATTATCTGCACATCATTTACGAAGAATAAAAGCATGCACACCTGTAAGGTTTTATAATATTTTAAGACATTGTAATCTAATAAGAAGATTCCTGTGCCTTGAGAACAGACCCCTCACTGTGCTTCCTCATGCCTTCTGTGGTAACACCTTCTATATCCTGTATCCAGACGAGGATACATCCAAATGGCTCTTGTCTGCTAGAACCCTTTTGTTTAATCAGGAGAATGCAAATGCATCTCCTCTCTCCTGTCTGTCTCCGGGTCCCTCTATGACTGACATGTGAATGACTGGTTCTTTTGATGTTCGGGACGTAGCACCGTTTAAATGTGCTCTCTTTGCTGAGAATAAACAGTGATCTTCAGACATCATGCCTGCGTGTAAGTGTATCAAGGTGCAGCGGACACAACAAGCTAAAACTCTTCTTCTCTTAGCTTAAAACTTAGCTCGGACACATTTCTTATGCCATTTAGACCTAACAACACCTGAAGCACTGAATAAGGTAACGCTACCATTACACTAGTAAACACTAGCATTAACATTAGCATTAGGATCTACACTGTCTAAAGTAATCACACTATGATCAGAAATCAAACTTCTGAAAATTAATATGGTTATTATCATTTCTTATCCATTTTTATACATTCATTTCTCTTTTGAATAAGTTACAAAGTTACCACAGCACATACTGCATTTTAAAAAGAATCAGCAGAACAGAAGTTATCGGCTGCTAGGCTAGGTTACTTTTTTATCTGTGTCACAAAGGATATGGTAGGTCATCAGGCAATTGTCAGGGATTTTGTGGCTTCGAAATACACCTTAAACATAATTACAAAAAGAAAAAGAAAAAAAAGCATAGTAGCCTAATATCGGTTAATGGTGCTTCTGCTGCACATTGTTGTGACTGACCTCACATGGTCGTTCATGAATGATTCGTTCTTTATGAACGAATCTTTAACATGACTCAGATGAACGAGTCGTCTCGGAGGGTGATTCGTTCATTTTCTACTGGGCGCGCATGCGCAAATCAACGCAGTACCTACCGTAGGTTATGTACAGGAAACAGAATTGAGCGATTCTTTCTCAATGAGTCTTCAAGTCCCGAGTCACGTGACTCCCATAGACTCTATGTGGTGCAATAGATTCAAAAGAACGAACGACTCAGACTGGAAGATATGATGGAGAGCTACTCATTCTGTTTATTATAATATGTCCTGAGCTGCATTGTAATATTTTCATTACTGGAACTATAGCCAAAATTTGTGTATGTAGACATATTGGGGGTCTGTTTATTGAAAATACAACATTTTATTTTATGTCTGATCAAAAGAACGAAATGAACTAAATGACTCAAAAAAAAGATTCGTCCATTTTGATGAACGAGATTCAAAGAACCGAGTCACTAAAATGATTCAAACTTCCCATCAGTACTGACTTCATGGTAGTCACATGTCTACAAAAGGTCTATACGTGTATGGGAGATGAAAAGAAGGAAATGGTGGAAAAACAGAAGGAGATCATTAATGTGGATCAGTCAGGAACATCATAATGGAGGGTAAAATTGAGAGAAAAATGATGGTCAGGACAGATATAATGAGAGATACACTGTATGGCCAAAAGTATGTGAATCCCTGGCCATCAAATAGACAGGCATTAATATGGAGCTGTTACTCATTTTGCTGTTCAATTTGGGTAACGTATGGGAAGGTTTTTTTTTTTATAGTAATTTTGTAGCTGTTGCTCTTTTAGCATCATGCAAGAAGACATTGCATTGCTGGCTCATTTGTGATGTTTAATAGAGTAAGTTTCTGATCATTTTTTGACACTATCTCTCTCTCTCTCTCTCTCTCTCTAACACACACACACAAACACACACACAAACACACACACACACACACACCCTGTTCAGCGGCCCGATGACCTGCTACCCCAGCGTGTTTACATCTAAACACATAGGCAGTCACATGCAAAAATTATCTCATTGCCATTTTCCTGAATTTAAGGAAAGGAAACACAGTCTTAGACACACACACACACACACAGAGAACAATAAAAAGAGAAAGAGAGAAAGCAAAATGCTGACATAATGTATATCTATTCTCACAATAGTCTTTCAAGCAATAAAGTGCAATACAACACTTTGTTGACTAGGTGTGCCAAAATGCTGTGCATGATGAGAAACATCTGCAGCTCAAACATATTTATTGCTTAAAAATAAGACAGTTGAGTTAAAAAAAAAAGGTTTTATAAAAAATAAAACAAAACACAGTTTTACGCATGTGTTTAGGTTTGAATGTACAGTACATAGCGTATGCCTACGTACATATACGTACATATGCCTTATCCTGCGTAGGAACGTAGGGAATTTAGGGCACAACCTAGGGGTACACCCTGGATGGCACACACACTCAAACACCCAATCACACACTATGAGTGATGTGGAAATTCAGCCTACTGTGGCTTTGGACCGTGGGAGGAAACTAGAGTACTCAAAGGAATCCCACCAAGCATGGAGAGAACATGCAAACACCATACACAAAGGTGACATTTGAACCCATAACCCTGGAGGTGTGGGGCCACAGTATAGCCACAATACCATATAAACAGTTCTAAATATATATAAATAAATATAATAAATATGTTGTTAATTAGCAATTTCTGTAGCTGGGAACTAATGAGCTTTTCCTTGGTCTTATGGACTGTCTTCTGGGACAGTCCTCTCGAGAGCCAGACCCATCTTAGCGTTTGATGTTTCTGCATGTGCACTGGAAAATACTGTATTTCCATTGTATGTTTTCTGAAGGGACTGATGTTAAAGTAATGGTGGACTGTTGATGATCTTTACATAATAAAATTATTCTATATAATTCCATAATATTATTTCATAGTTTGATGTATTCAGTAATATTCTACAACTTCAACAAAGGAAAGAATTGAAAGAGAAACTATTGAATTATAAGGCAAGACTTGTACTGTAGTTTATCTTGTAGCACACAATTACTGATTGTAAGCAGTCTAGTGCTGTGCATCTGTCAGTCTTTCTCCCTTTGTGTATCATGTTACTGTAAGACCATTTGGATATCTCAGTTCAGGTCAATATACAATGAGGGGAATATACAGTCAATGAGAATGTTGATTTCATAAAAAAAATAAAAATAAATAAAATAAAATTCTATATACAAGGGGTGTTTATCAAACTGGTAGATGTGATGAAATATCTAGTGAATTAAACCAGAAAATATAATTACAGAAGACTTGTGATGAGATTCTTAGTTGCAGTAAATCATTTGAATAGTGCAAACATTTGAAAGAAATCTGTAGTTCTGCGAACAACGATTCCGTCCAAGGTGGCTCGGAGCCCACTACAGTTGTTGTTTTGTGAACATTCAGTGAGAGAAAATCGACAGATAACTTGTCGCCAACTTGCGGAAGATCCGCATCTTACTGTGGGAACTGTACACACACCATTCACCAACACCACTTGCACATTACAGGAACTCAGCAGGGATTTATTACCCCATCCCCCGTACAGTCCTGACCTCACTCCAAGCTCACTCACTCCTCACTCCACCATTAAAGGAGTTCCTGGGAGGCCAGTGTTTCAGACCAAAGCGGCAGGAACAACAGTAAGAGAGAGAACAATAAGCAATGAACTACATTCAATGCTAAAAAAAAAAAGGAAAGCAAGAAAAGGGAATTCCATCCATACATCTTGCGGTATGGTCATGGGAATGCTGGAGCCTATCGCAGAGACCTCGGGGCACAAGACAGGGTACACCTTGGATATGAGGTGCCAACCTATCGCAGGGTAAAGCACACATGCTCATACACCCTATTATACACTCTGGGCAATTTGGAATCATTAATCAGCCAACAAGACAAGTTTTTGGACTGTAGGAGGAATGCAGAGAAGCTGGGTGAAACCCAGCATTCATGCAAACTCCATACAGACAGAGAACAGAGGCCAGATTTGAAGGTGTGATTGTCAGGGAGTGCATGCATCATCAGTCTATTATAAAGTTTACTGAACATGAATGAATGACAAAACTACTGAGCTACTGGTGTGCTCCATATACCCCTACTGTCATCCTGTCATCCAGTGACATGTCCCAACCTGCAGACTTTCGAGTACAAGAGAATGCCAGCAGAGAATCTTCAGCAAAGAGTGTGTGTGCTGAACTAGCTTGTTAAGGCTTGTTAAGGTCTACTACCCAGTTTAGTGCTCGCTTTCACTTATGCTCACAGTTTGTTTAATAACATTGTGTATGTGTGTATGTCTCTGTGTGTGCGGGTCTGTTTTACCGTTCCTTGGTAACCTTAGAGCAGGTTTGAGCAGTTCTCATGTTTACCTGTCTTCCTGAAAAGCTCCACCCCCCTTAAGATCAGACTTCCTGTGTCAGGTGTGTGTGTGAGTGTGTATGTAAACGGAGAGGCAGCACAGGCAGAATGAGAGCCTACGCTGCTCCAGGCTCTCCTAGAACACATTACTCCTGATGGTCCCATACACACATGCACACACTTGATTAACACAGATCCTAAAAATCTCCAAATAGGAATTCTAGACATTTCTGATCAATGAGAAGACTTGAGGAGAGCATGTGAGATCTGAGGCGAGTCCCATTCCGTCTCTCTGTTCTCAGGTTTTACAGGTTTCTCTGGAAGAGTGTTGGATACTTGGATTACTTGTGGAAGGAAAATATTGAGGATACCGCAGATGGAAAAGGAGACTTGAACCCGAGTAAGTCTACCGAATTGGCTACACTTTGACCGCTAATCTATCACTCTTTAACTTGGACGGGTAAAGGTGGCTTGGTTTTTTTTTTCTGCACCTACAACCTGAAAGTGAAAACTGAAACCGTCAATCTACACCAACTCAAGTAAAGCTTTATGAGTGTAACGCTTGTCATGTACTGCACTTCTTCCTGTCAGAGTTTAATGGCTGTTTTTTGGGGGGGGGTTTTTTGTAATAATTTATTTTGTTTATATCTTTAACTTAGTTTCATAAGTAAGAAATCAGAATGATCATTAATAAAAATAAACAAATCCTTCACAACTAATCTAATCTAACATTATGACAGAGATCCTAAGAGAAAGGAACAAAGAGTGTAGGGAGACGGGGGAAGAACTGAAGGGCATAGAAGAGACACAGGAAGAATAAAGAGTGTGTTGTCTACATCAGGCCAGTTATGTAACTCTACATGCTGTACTGTATGTACGGTGGCTATACACACCCTTGTTAAAGTCCCAGGTTTTTTGTAATGGAAAAAATAAATTAAGCCAAGATAAATCATGCCTGAGCTTTTGTCACTCTTTATGGGAAGTGGTAGCTCAAAAGGTTAAGGATCTGGTTTAGTGATCAGAAGGTCAGGGGTTCAAGCCCCAGCTAGGCCAAGCTGCCACTGTTGAGTTCCTTAACAGGGGCACTGTATCCTGGCTGACCCTTTGCTCTGACCCCAGCTTCCTAACTGGGATATGTGAAAAAATCATTTAACTGTGCTGTGAAGTACATGTGACAAATAATTGAATTTTAATGTGATGTAGCAACCAACAAAATTCAAATGGAAAAAGAAAAAAATCTGGAATTACCTGGTTATTCCAGATTTTTGCAACCATCAACTAATAAAGTTAAAGCACCTTTGCTTGTAATATGGCATTCTTGTTGGTTAGGAGTCTACAAACTTGGATTAGGCAGATTTATTCCACTACACCTTCCTTGCAAAAAAAAAAACTCCAGATCTGGACTGTTTTCCAGGTCTCCAGATCTTCAGGTCTGGACTGTTCCTAAATGTTAATCTTCTTCTAAGGGACTTTCTTTGTTGACATTAATTTGTTGTTTGCGTTGTTATTGGGCATGAAAGGTGAATCTTCAGCTCTCTAACATAGCCCTGTAGGTTTTGTGCCAAAACAGAGAGGATCATGGGTAACTCTACATTCCAATCAATCTTGCATAGAACCTCAATCCAAGGTTCATAGTATGATGCTACCACCATCATGCTTCACCATGAGTCAGGTGATCTTCAGGTGATCAAAAAAGCTCCAAATTTAACCAGAAATTTAGACCATGGTCTTAAGACCATAGCAGATTTATCAGATGGTTTGGGTGGGTTTATACTTTGGTTTAGACACCCTAACCCCACAGCCTATGTAGAATATGAGTTTCATGCAGGGACATGCAAAGAGTGAGCAAAACTTCCAATATCTTCTTTAACATTGCCAAAAGTCTCTTGGCCACTTCTCTGGTTAATATTCCTCCTGTCATTTTGTACATTTCAGTGAGACGTCCTCTTTTGGATGATGTCTACGACATCACCCATAAGCTTTGTTGCAAACTCACTCACTTTTTATTTGGTCTTCAAGATTACTCCATCCTCCCACCTCCCAAATAAAAATACTATGCTATGGATTGGTTATGATATATTGCACCTACAGTAAGTTATGAATGGTTGTGTGTGCGTCCTGAGATGGACTGGCATCCCACACATAGTGTATTCCCAGCTCACACTCGGGTTTTTCCGGGATAAACTGAAAGTGATTGAGTGAGTATTTACAACATTGTGAGTGATGACTTTTCAATGCATTTTCTTGTGGGAAAGTAAATATTTAATCCTCCTTTCAGTGAAACCTAAGTTACACATACAGTACACTGGTTCTACCAAAGAGAGATACTTTTTTGTATTGAATTAGGCATTAAAAGTAAATAATTAAAAACAACACGATTACAGACACATTTTCTTCTTATGATTCAACAGGAGAAGCCATAAAACCAGTTCTTCTAACAACCTTTTTAGAACCAAACCATTCACAAATACTCATGGTTCTGACACTGAAATCTACCCTAATTATTCAGATCCTTTAATGACATACAGTATGGGTTTGTTTTTGGTTTGAATTATTAATTACTGCCAGTTTCACTTTTTCATATTTTAACATGCAATATTTTACAAATGCAGTGTACATTTTAAAAAGTGCATAACCATCACACTGCTTTCCCAGTTAAACAACAAATCCAACACACAATCACAATTGCTTTTCATAGTATGTTTAAAGTAATTGAATGCTGGTTGGCTGGTGATGCCTGGAGTCAGTGTGTTTCCCAGAGCGTGGTAATATTCCATTGAACCTTATGCAAACAATATGCACACAAAATGCAAAACAGGGCAGATGTCGTCCTTCTTGATTTCTACTATTACAATAATGAATAATGGCAACAACCTTCGCTTTTGGAAAAAAAAAAAAGGGTCTTTGTTTATTAGAATGGAAAATAGTTAATGTTTTAACGATGGAAAGGTGATGGAAAATCTTCATTGGAATGAATGGAATAATGGTCATTGTGTAATTCCTGGGATTACTGTATATGCTTGTCTTTGATCTGTAATGCTTTAAAGAATACATTGGAAAGTCACATACCTCACTGACCTTACTGTGTGTGTGTGTGTGTGTGTGTGTGTGTGTGTGCCTGTGCCTGTGCCTTTATCCTTCTCGAACTTTCTCAAGCATAAATTAAACAATGGTTCAGGGCGTGTGCTTGAGTGTGTGTCAGGACTGGCTCTTTATCTCTCTCTTTATCTCTCTTTCTCATTATCATTCTCTCACATTCTCTCTCTATTTTTATTCTGTATTCTTTACTGTATATTATTTTAGCTTAATGTACATGATCCGCAGTTTCCATGCTTAAGGCATTAAAGTACTAACACCACAATACTGTAATTATTGATCTCCCATATATGGTCTCATGGTCCATGGTCAGGGCGCAGCAAGTCTCTTTATCAGTACCCAAAATGCCTTGCTGTTTCTTGGCTTGTTTCTATTCCCATGCTTGGTGAAATCAAAGCTGTTGAAAGCGTGTTTTTTTTGTAACATTCAAACTAGCAACATCAAGAAGTAATAAGGGATCAGATAATACATTTAATTATACATTGTATAATTTACATTCTTTTTATAGTGTAATTTGCATTTTTAATGAAATGATTTCAATGTTAACATATAAATAATACTGTTTAGCTAATGTCCTGGTTATTGCCTGCCTTCAGGAAGCACTTTGCCTGTTTAGGGAACATATTAACAAACCCAACCCTGTGTTAGATAGTGGGCATTATGATAAGCTTTTTAAAGAATCATGCAGTGACTCAGAGGACACATCCAAAAATAACAGAAACTCTGTATAGAAGATTATATGACTAAATAATAAGAGAATGTGGAAGTACGTTACAGATTAAGGGATTTCAGTGTTTGTTGGAAAATAAGGGTAACTCTTACAACATGAAAACTTTTTCAGCATGAATTTTGACTATTAGAATAAATGCAATACCTACTATATGAAACATAAATGTAATACAAATACTGTACATTGTTTAATCATCCTGCTCTAATCATGCCTCATCATTATCATAATCCATAACATCACCTATTATCCTCATCCTTGATAGTAGTTCCATGATAGTAGTTCCATTATGAGCTCCCTCTAATTTCTTCATATTATATTAAATGATGAAGATTCAATACAATTGAAAACTGCAAAGTGGCAGCAAAGTACCTAAAGATTTAACAATTAAAAAACTGGTTGTTTATATAATAACCTTAGCAGCAACCTCATTTCCCCTCTCGCCCTTTTCCAACCACTCTCACCAGTACAGTATATTAAACAACCGGCCTTTTGATCTGTCATTACCTGCCCCTGTTTCTTACTGTTTCTTTATGCCCTAACTCAGATGTTTTTTATGCTGGAATGATTCATACAGTAGATCAATGTGTGTCTTAACAAACAAAAAACCTTCCTCTGAAACTGCTCAGGTACAGGGACTGGACTTAAAGTGAGAACCAAAAAGTTCTTCAGGAAACCTGGATCGCTATTCCTCAAGACTAAATTAATAATACTAGAAAGTCTGGCTCTTTGGAAGCAAAATATGAAGAAATGAGAGGGGCTCAAGACTTTTGTACACTTCTGTACAATTATTCAAGTATAAGCTCAATTTTACTTCCCATGAAACATGGATCTTTATGGACATGGAAATTACAATGGCACAGCATACAGAAATATTGTACAGCATTTTGGTCAGTGTGTGTGAAGGTCAGTTCCACATACTTTTGCCAATATAATGTTTGTATGGTTGATATCTTGCTTGTTAGCTCTCTCTCTTGGATTAGTAAAAGGTTAAAAAAAAAAACTATTCACCCTTCCATAAAGGCTTAAGAATTGGCAACTATTACGGGGTATATCTGGCATTTCCAAATTTCACAATAGTGTGTGACCCTGCTCTGGAAAAGCCAGACAGCCCAGATAGGAGTATTTCCCTCACGATTCTGTACAGGATAAGCATTATAAAGAATGACTGTTTGAGAGAGTAAAATGTAATGTTATACTAAATAAAATTGTATCGAACTCAGCACACACTAATGTAGTTGATCTAAATTAGTCATGGTGCATAGTGATAGATTGATTGAACACATTAATAATCAAATACAGTAAAAATGATGAGGCAACTGTAGTGCAGAGCATGTTTGATTTCCAAACCTTTTCAATCCTCCGTATGCATATATCACACTTTTCACCAATATGTCAGCATATCTTTGTCAAATCTTTAGTTCTACAGTATCTTTGCCTCTTTCACTCCAATTCCTCCCTGCTTCTCATTCAGCCCAAGATCATTAGATAACCCGGGTGCAGTATTGATATTTCTGTTGCTAGTAGAAAAATGACTTTGGGTGCAGTTCAATACTACTTATTCTGCCAAGTACAAGAGATAAAAAAGTAATTGGTCTTGCCAAAATTGCATCTAACTTGGTGCAGCTCATTTTTTTCCCTAATCCCTATTGGTGCCAACTTTATAAATGATATTCTCTGCTTTTTTTTTCTCTTCTGAAGGTCCCAGTTACCGCTGACTAAGCAAAAGCCCCCCTACACCAGTCACCTGCTCACAGCTTGAAAGCTCCACTCACCACCATCACTGCTATATTTAACCTGTGATGGAAACAGTGAAGACGGATTGTATGCAAACAGCAGTTGATGATGCTGTAGTAGATGAGGAGGAAGCGGCAGACGCAATGCCTATGAGTAGTGCAACAGAAGCAGGGCAAGATGAAGGAGGCGCCATGGCAATTGGTGATAATCTTTTTGAGCAGCCAGAAGAAACAGGTACCACGGACATGCCAACTGGTGATTCTGCAGAGATGTCTATTAGTGGCGCAATAGTAACAGAAATAAATGGTCCCTCGGAAATGCTGTTTGATGGTACAACAATGATGCCAAGCAGTGCTGCTACACCAGTACTAATTGATTGTGTGACAGCAATGCCAGTTGATGGTGACATGGAATTGCTAAGCAATATTGCCACAGCAACACCATCCACTTGTCCCTTGACCATGCCAGTTGATGGTGCCATAGCAATGCCAGTTGATGGGGACATGAAATTGCCAAGTAATAATGCCACAGCAACACCAAACACAAGCACCTCAACCATGCCAGCAGAAGGTGCCTTAGCAATGCCAGTTGATAGTGACATGGAATTGCCAAGCAATAGTGAAACAGCAACACCAACCACCGGTGCTACGGCCATACCAGCAGAAGGTGGGACAGCAATGCCTGTTGATGATGACATGGAATTGCCCAGCAATAGTGCAACAGCAATACCAACCACCGGTGCTACGGCCAGACCAGCAGAAGGTGGGACAGCAATGCCTGTTGATGATGACATGGAATTGCCAAGCAATAGTGCAACAGTAATACCAACCACCGGTGCTACGGCCATACCAGCAGAAGGTGGGACAGCAATGCCTGTTGATGATGACATGGAATTGCCAAGCAATAGTGCAACAGCAATACCAACCACTGGTGCTACGGCCATACCAGCAGAAGGTGCGACAGCAATGCCTGTTGATGATGACATGGAATTGCCAAGCAATAGTGCAACAGCAATACCAACCACCAGTGCTACGGCCATACCAGCAGAAGGTGCGACAGCAATGCCTGTTGATGATGACATGGAATTGCCAAGCAATAGTGCTACAGCAACACCAACCACTGGTGCTACGGCCATGCCATCTGAAGGCGCCACAGGGATTATGTTCAGTATTGGAATTGACATTGAACCCTCTGCTCCCAATGTGGATCTGTGCAAGATCTGTGCACAGCGTCACTTGTTAGACGAGAACCATGAGTACAACTACAGAGACGAGGTGGATGATGAGCTTACATGCCATATCTGCCTACAGCCCTTAATCTGTCCACTGGACACGCCATGCGGACACACCTACTGCCAAGAATGCCTGACCAACTTCCTAGTGGAGAGTGATTTTTGCCCAGTGGACCGTGTGCCCGTCCTGCTGCAGAACTGTCGCAAATCCAACGTCCTGGTGCACAAGCTGCTGGACAAGCTCATTGTCATTTGCCCATTTCAGGAGCACTGTTCTGAGACCATGCCAAGGGGAGAGCTGCAGGGGCATCTCATGAGTAGGTGAGTGGTGAAAACGAGAAAAAAATGTCACCAGTTCATTACCATGCTTAAAAGTTAATGGACTGTTTCTGGTCTTGGTTGTGTTTGCGCTAGGTTGCGTCTTTGCCCCTGGGCTTTGGATAAAATTAATTGCTTTTTTCTTTTGTTTCATGCACTAATGGAAACTTTACTCTGGTTTTAAATTCCACATAAGAAAACATAATTGACTTGTGCCTTATACAATCCCATCCAACTTTATGCTTTATGCTCTTTTTATTCATCCTGTCTTCCACCTGATCCTCACACTGGGTTCTGTAATTATACAATGTTGTCACATTCTGTTTCTCTCTTCTTCCTCTCTGTGGTGGTGGGGTACCTCTCGATCTCGATCGTCCACTGGCATATGGATGGCAAGGCTGTGGCACCCTGCTCTGAAGATGCAAGCTAGAAAAAAATCTGTCTATGTAAGAATGCTTTCTCTTGAATTTCCCTGTGCTTTTCTTTTGGTTTTGTTTTTGCCATTTAATAATGTAACTATGAAGCATTCATCTACAGTCTAGTGTCAGAACTAGGTGTGCTATAGTCATGTGATGAACACTATGCTTGGTAGAACTGGAGCACCACTTTCATTGTACCTGCTTTTTGTTAGTGGTTTAGAATTTTGTGTTTTATTATGTTTACAAGTAGGCGGGATTCATTCTGAAATATCAGACCACACTTGAACACCGGGCTAAACGTTTCTGGGTTATTTTCAGCATGTATCAGATGACATACGGATACACATTGTCGAACCTGAACTTGAATCCCGTCCATGGGTGAAGCCGCACACAATCCAAAAAAAAAAGAGCCCATTCAATTAAGAGGTGATTTGTAATATATTTTGCATGTGTACTGTAATTTTCTGTACAAGAACAGTTCTTAACAAGCTTTTATTGCTACCTGATTTCCTACTTATCCCTGAATGCTTTAGACATGAAGACACTCTTGTAACTGATACAGGGGAAAAGGAAAGAGAATCCAAACATAGAAATATGATAGCAATTAATGTGATTAAGCTCCTACATAGGGCTTTGTCTGCCCTGGTCTTTAGGGATGAAACATACAAAGTGACAAAGAGCTTTCTTTTTAAGGACTAAGGTTCCCTTGTGGATATGACCAACTTTGTTGAAATTATATACCACAGCAAATATCCGATCAGGTGGATTGTATGTGTGTGGTTCGTAGTTCATGCAACAGCAGATTCTCATTCATAGAAATCTTTCTTCATTGAGAGAAAACACAGAAATTGATGCATATTAGATATATGAGAGTTCATGTCAAACTGGGACTTGTGATAAAATGTCTGGTGAATGAAAGCAAAAAAGCAATTGACATTTAAGAAAGACTTCAAGCAAAGCATGGTGATGAGACTCTTAGCCGCAGTAAAACATTTTATCTTTTAATGCCATATGTCTGTGAATGACGATCCCGGACTAGGTGGCTCGGGGAGTGCTAAAGTCGTTCCCGTGAACATTTAGCGAGTGGAACACCTGATCAGATGACAGATAACTTGTCACCAACTTGCTCAATAATGTTTTAGAGGATCCACCAAAATATCTATTGCTGAAACTAGCGCCTCTTGGATGTGCATGTGCGTTTGTCATTGGGGCTCCAGACACATGTGTTCCCAGTAGTGAAAAGGACGTGTTGTGCAGTTGTTGTTGGAAATGGGTCTCTCGACAGAGGAAAAAGTATTCATAGTTGAGTAATGTTTCCGCTCATACAGAAGTGGTCATGAATGCCGGACCGAGTTTTAAAAAGGTGGCAGAACAATTCCTTCCCATACCCGTCCTATTCCCCCGATCTTACACCATCTGATGCTTACTTGTTGGGAATGTTAAAGGAGAGTGTGTTCAACTGAATACTCACACACACCCTGAATACTGATTCTGAAAAATTATGCATGCCATGGTAAATCAACATGCTAATAGTGTGTATGTTCGGTAGAAATAAACTCACAGATGACAACAAGGTAATATTGTTAATCTTTTCATTTCATTACTGTATATTTTGGTCCATACTATATTAAGTAAAGTAATAAAAGTAGTTTTTACTCTCATAACTGTATTTTGTTATTCTGCACAATCAAAACTCCCAGTTTGACTTGAATGCCACTCATATTTTTTAGAAAGCTCTCTGTAAATCCATGTCACCAAGGCTATTTTTGACATTTTATACAAAAACAACAAACAAAGCATTTTTCCTATATGTAGTTCATACTTAATGCAACAGAACTACTGAGGTAGTGATTTTTTTTTTTAGATCTTAGACAGTGTAAAAAATTATATGGATCCTAACATCCATATATGGATTGGGGGGTGGGGCATGTTTGCCCCCAGTGGGGTTAACATTGGGTAACGGGATGAGTTTTCTGAAGGGAAATTTAGCTTCCGCTCCTGATCAGTAAACTCCATGAGAACAACCATCTTGTTCTCCTGTCTGTTTACTTTCATCCATTGGCTCTCTAGCTGAAGAAGGAGCACTAATTGGCTCACCATTTCATACTTAAAAAGCATCTAACCAATCACAGACAAGACTGGATTCTTATAATCAATCATAACGCAGGAGGCCGAATATTTTAGACAAGATCGGAAGCAAAACCTAACCTTAAAGATACAGAAAAATGTTTCTTCTTGATATATTTTTAGCAGATTTAATGCTTCATAGTTGATTTTTTATTAAATTCTTTAAGCATGCAAACACGCATCTTATTAAATCAGTGTCTGTGTTATGTTTTCACATGATTGAGATCATCAAAAAAAAATTATCACTCAAAGATAAACTAAGCAAATACAAAATGCTGTTTATAAATAATGATTTTGCTGTGCAAATTCATGAATGAACTGTGATTTTTGAACCCATTTTTTGGAAAGCTGAATTAAATTCCCCTTGCTATACCTAGGCCTGATTACTGTCAGACCTGTTGAATCAAGAAAACACTTAAATATAACCTGTCTGACAAAGTAAAGCACATCTAAAAAAAAGCAACACGGTCTAAAGAAATTCAAGGACAGATGAGAAACAAAGTAAATGGCATGTGTCAGTATGGAAAGGGTTACCAAGCCATTTCTCTTTTTAGTATAAGGGGGCAATTACTTTTTCACATATTGCCAAAACTGCATTTTGTATTTACCTGAGTTATCTTCGTGCAATATTAAAATTAGTTTGATGATCTGTACCATTTAAGTGTTAAAATATGCAAAAAACAAACAAAACAAAATGAGGCAGGCGGCAAATACTTTTTCACAGCACTGTATCTAGGAATCATTGATTGCAATATGTTTTTTAACATGAAATATCCTCCAGGTAAACGTAGCTAGTTATAACGAAACTTCAGGCAAAAAAAAAAATCAATAAAAATGTTAAAGTGTTAAAATGTGTTAAATGTTAAAGTGTTAAATGTTAAAGTGTTAAAATATGCAAAAAACAAACAAAACAAAATGAGGCAGGCGGCAAATACTTTTTCACAGCACTGTATCTAG
>JAQMYJ010000020.1:1980233-2006898 GCA_030014305.1 Clarias laeviceps
GAATCATTGATTGCAATATGTTTTTTAACATGAAATATCCTCCAGGTAAACGTAGCTGGTTATAATGAAACTTCAGGCAAAAAAAAAAATCAATAAAAATGAATGTAGAATATGACAAAATTGTTAATGTCTTCATAATAGTTAAATATATCTGCAGTGATATAAATACACTCCATCTTGAAAGAATGAATCATATGCGGAGAAATGCCGCTGGATCCTGATTTTTATTTTTTACTAGAGGCCATTCTGTGTATTTTAAATAGAGGACAGCCAGTTGGATAGAAATATAACAAAATAAAGAGGAGACAAGTTTTGGAAGAAATCCCCCCCTCCCCTCGTTTTTGTCCATTCATAAAATCTTAAAGGAATGAATTTCAAGGTAAATTTTTATATCTCCTATCTCTCAGCATTGGTGTGTATCTGTGTGCGCTAAATGGTCTGATCCTCTAACCTGTTCCTGTGTATCCTGTTTACACACACAATCACACCGTCACATGCACAAACAGGCCTGGCTGACGCGTTCGTTTAAAGGCGGCGGTGGGGGGGGGGGGGACATGCGTTCCTGTCTACAAGCTGAGTGGAGTGACCGATGGGACCATCCCATGCATGGAGCCACCCCTTCTAAGAGCCTGAGATGGTTTGCTCCAGCTCTCTCTCTATGGACCATGCTGCAGTATAAGTCGGAGGCTGCGCTGGCACAGGCACACACAATACATTCTCTCTCTCTCTCTCTCTCTATCACACACACACACACACACATATACACCCAGGCACATCGTCGCGAGCACAAGTACAAATCCTCTTACTCCTGGGTGAAGATGCCAGACCAGCTCAGACAGCCATCGCATCCAAGAAGCGTGCCGGCTGTCAACTAACCATCTGTCTGCTCTCTTGATTTTACCTCTTTTTCTTCTCCTCCACCACCACTCCTGCACCTACTTCTCGCTTCTTCTTCCTCCTTTCCTCCACCATCTCATTCACCCTACGATGGCTGCTGCGGGGATGTCTGAGATATAGAGACAAAAGAAAGGAAGAAGAAAGGCAGACGCTTTCTTAAGGGGAAAAAAAAAAAGGTACCAAAAAGGACTGGAGGAGGATAAGTGTGCACATCTGTGCACCTGTGCAGAGTTAAGGAAAGAGGGAAGGAAGGAGAGAGGGTGGGGGGAGTGGGGGAGGGGAGGGGGGGGGAGGTCAGTCCGAGCAGGCTGGGAGCTGAGGAGGGAAACAGAGAGGTGGAAAAAGGTACTTGTCCCAAAGAGAGCAAGAAAGGAGGAGAGGATAGAGGGAGGCAGGGTTCATGATGAAGGCACTGCTGCTGCTGGTGCTGCCTTGGCTCAGTCCCGCCAACTACACTGACAATGTGGGCAACCTGCATATCCTCTACTCAGAGCTGTGAGTATCAAACACATGCCGAACATCCCGTCCCATCCCATCCCACTGCAGTGTGTGTGTGTGTGTGTGTGTGTGTGTGTTTGCAAACCATCTCCACCTCAAGCTTAAAGCGATGACAACAGCATCCAACACATCCCAGATGTTTTCAGGACAAGGTGTAGTCTACCCCATCCTGTCTTGGTGATGCAGTGTGTGTGTGTGTGTGTGTGTGTGTGTTATATCATTGCTTGTAATATAAAACGTATTATCATATGTAATTACAGTGAAGGTGATGCTGCTGTAGCTGTGGATCTCGGTTACGGTGTGAAGTTTCATCAGATTTGTTTTGGTTGGTTCGTTTGTTTGCTTCAGTAAGCAGGCTGAAACACTGCAGCGTGGATGCTCTCTCTCTCTCTCTCTCTCTCTCTCTCTCTCTCTCTCTCTCGCTCTCTCTCTCTCTCTCTCTGTGTTTGGGTTTGTGTCTGGCCGTTCTTTGAATGATGTGGATAGTACATTAGTACATAGCTAAAATGCTGTCTTTTTTACCTTTATTTATATGTACATTACATTGTTTTACACACACACACACACACACACACACACAGTGGCGCACACGTCACCAAAGGCTACCATTCAGATTGAGGATGAACATTGAAGTGATATAAAAACAAAATATGTAATAAGTCACGCCTCACACCTCACACACACACACACACTTAAGTTGTGTCTTTTTTGCTTTAATGGAGATACAGTATAGACAGGCACGGTGAAGATAAACAGAAAGGTAATGAGAAAAGAGAAGAAAAGAAGAGGTGAGATTAGAGATGGACAGAGAGAAGGTAGAGACCAGATGAGAGAAGAGAAGAGACAGGAATAAGGGCACTGCCTTTAATAGTTTATGTTGTTGACCTTTGTCTCTCTCTCTCTCTTTCTCTCTGTGTGTGTGTGTGTGTGTGTGTGTGTGTGTGTGTGGTTTGAAGAGGATTTTCCCCCCCCCACTCTTTTCCTCTGTGTCAGCGGCTAAAGTCTGTTGTGGTCGACATCTGGCATTTGCTGATTAAGACATTATGGGGAGAAAGAGAGAGAGAGAGAGAGAGAGAGAGTGAAGGAAAAGACAGAAAGAGAAGGTGTAAAAAAGAACGAGAGATGGGATGGAGGAGTGTTTATTCGGTGCTTTCTTGGTTGAATGGAGAACTGTGGCAGTCATTCATCTACGTCCTGCAGACTGACCGAGCCTCCCTCTCTCGCGCTCTCTCTCTCTCTCTCTCTCTCTCTCTCTCAAAGGGAGATTTCTAGTCACACCTTTCGTTTTTTTCCGTAGCGCCCATATTCAAGTCACACAAATACACACTTCAATTCTGAATTCCTCTCTATACACACCACACATAGTGTGTATACTCTGGATACACTGTGCCTGTCAGTGCTGCTCTGGCATGAACCTGATCCGACCCTCATGACCCTCATCATGTGATTCGATGGTGTTGATGTTGTTGTTGAATAAACGATGATGTCATCAGGAACTTTCAATAAATCATATCAAAGCAGATATTTTAGCAGCAGAGATCAGCGTTCTGGACATCAAAGCAGGGTTTGTGAACCATAGCCATGGGTTATTATTATTAGTATTATTATTAGTAGTAGTATTTTAATAAGTTAAACTAAGTTGAAGTCTTAAAATCAATAAGTAAAAAAAATGAATTCAATCAGATTAAGTATTGTGATGAATTTTAATACATGCGTTAAAAATAACACACTCTATAGCTTCAAAAATAGCCAAAATATTATAGTATATAAATAAAATTCAGTGGCACGATGGCGTAGTGGTTAGTACTGTCAGCCCCTACCTACAGGGTGTGTGTGGAGGTTGCATGTTCTCCCCTGCTTGTTTTTTCTCCGGACACATGCACATTAAACTAATAAGCATCCCGAATTTGCCCGTAGTGTATACGTGTGTGTTTGTGTGTGTGTCCTGCGATGGATTGGCACCCCGCCTCGTGCCCTAAGTCTCCTGCGATAGGCTCCAGGCACCCGTGACCCTGCATCCAGGATAAAGCGGTATAGAAGATGGATGAATGAATAAATGAATAAAATGAATTCATCCATCTTCTCCTGTGTATAGTCGCAGGTGGCCCGGAGCCTGCCCAGTGAATTCGCGGCACAAGAGAGTGGGGACATCCTGGATGGGGTGTCATTCCATCCCAGGGCACAAGCAAACACCCATCTGCCTACATGGCATGTTTTTGGAGAAAACCAGAGAACCTTGAGGAAACTCACTGGAAGTGTGAGGTGACAGTGCTGCCCAGTAAGCCACAGTGCCATCGCCTTACAATACCATTACAAATTAAACAATGATTGTAAATATAAAATAGTAAGCTTATTTTTTTTAAAGTAGTTAGTAAAGGTACAGAGAGTTTGCAAAATCCTAATCAAATCAAATCCAAAAAACAGACTAGGGAAGTGTCCATCAGGACATGTCATGTGCAGGAGATCTGCACTGTTCAGTCTGTGGAATCGGAGGCTCTGAGCGGCTCCTGATGGGTCGACATTACCAGCAATACATGGCAGGTCAGCAGGCACACAGGGGACAAGCTGTGTGCATGTAGGTTTATGAGTGTGTGCGTGTGTGTGATGGTCCTCTGTTCGGGCAGTGAGCGCCACGTCGTCGTCATGGGTGACGCAGGAAATCAGGGCTATAGCCAGAGGCCTGTGTGTTGCCGTGGTGACCTTATTTTCAGGGATGGCCTGATGAATGAGTGTGTTGGTGATACGTGTAGTATGTGTGAATTTGTCCTGTGGGACACTTTGCGTCATTCAAGGATCCAATTAAAGATTGTGTACCATTAATCAGTGTCCCACTGGTTTACACTCAGATGATTTACATGAAAGCAGTATTTAAAATACAAAAAGACAGAAGTCCTAACAGACAGTACAGCATGTCCAAAAGCTCTCGTGATGGTTTCCAGTTCGATCTGAGCACAAACCAAAAAGCCGTATTCTTCCCCAATCTCAAGCCCAAAGCTTGTGTGTTCACATCACGGACATGTCCGCTTACACACCGCCCCTCTCATCACACCGTATAGATTCTGCATTACATTTGCGCTGCTCACATTTCTGAGATGTTTATCAGGTTAGTGATGATGACGGAGACGATCGAAGGCAGGCAGTGTCGTTGCTTAATCAACACTTCGCAGCTGTCTGTAACAGAGCATGCTCTATTCTCATCTTCTGTTAATGATTCAGCAGATAGGATTAGCACTAACCTGGCATCTTTTTACCGTACACACTCTCTCTCTCTCTCTCTCTCTCTCTCTCTCGACTGGGCAAAGCGCAGCAACTTCACACTCTGACTGTGCAAGAGTCCCAGACACCCTAGTTTACAAATGAATTGCAAAGTGCTGATTTTGTTTTCTTTTTGGTGCAGCCTGCTACAGGAGGGTGATGCGATTTTCTCTTGTTGCATTACACAGTATATGTACTGTATTCTACAGTGATTCTTTCTCTTGTTTGTTTGTTTGTTTGTTTGTTTGTTTTTTGCCTGGATCACACCTTTAGATTTACTGTGAAAATGTTAGAAAGTTAGAAAGAGTTTTTTTCCCCCTCATTTTAAAGTGACTCTCAGCAGAAGTACAATGAAATAATGTATTTATATATCCTTGGAATTATTATTATTATTATTATTATTATTATTATTATTATTATTAAACTCTGGTTAAAATAATTATTCACCACCATTAATTATTCAAAATAAGTATCCACTACCTTAAGTAAGTAAAGACATTTATTTGTGAGAGCTCATATCACAACATATCCCAGTGTATGAATATCATATATTTAGCAATCAAATAGTTTTTTTTTTTTCATTTTTTTAAAACCTTTTTTTGTTTGTTTGTATTTACAAATAATTTAACGACATCATTTAGCTTAATTAAAATTTTATTTATTACAATTTCTTTTTAGTGGTTAGCACTGTCACCTTGTACCTCCAGGGTCCGCGTGCGATTCCCAGCCAGGTTCGATTCCTGTCTCTGTGTGCATGGAGTTTGCATGTTCTCCCCTTGCTTGGTGGGTTTCCTCACACAGTACAAAGACATGCAGATTAGGCTAATTGGCATTCCCAAATTGCCTATAGTGTGTGAATGAGTGTGTGAGTGATGGATTGGCACCCAGTCCAGGGTGTACACCGCCTCCTGGGATAGGCTCCAGGCCCCCTGTGACCCTAAATATAGGATAAAGCGGTATAGATGATGAGTGAGTGAGTGAGTGACTATATTTCTTTTCATTTAAGTTCAGTTTACTTTATTTCATTTTATTTTGTAGAACATGCATACAATTTATATCTAAACATGAGAACAAATTGCATCAGATTAACTAAAAAACCAGGGGACCAAATGTACCTCGTGCTCACGGATGAACAAAATACATAGGAATGAATTGCATCTCATACGCATTTAAAGTGCTCGATGTAGTAAAATGTGGCACTGTTATGTATTTTCTTTCTCTCCTTGACCGCCCTGGTGCTCTGTAATATGTCACTTCAAAGGGAGCAGAAAATATCTGTTCTGATTTGATTACATTTGATGTTGCAATAAAACTAAATGAGAACTATGAGAATCATTAAATGGGGTGGGGGGGGGGCAGTATTTTCTGTATGCACTGTACATATGAATTCCTGAACATAATATCAGCATGTGTGCACATAAAGGATGAGAATACAGAATGTACACACTCAGAAACAGGCTCTATATGTACAGTATGATGATGTAGAAGGATGCAGCTATTCAGGACTAGGAGGAAGTTTCAGGGTTGCAAAAAGCCATTCCTGTTATTTTTGTGCATGTGTACACTTACTGGTGTGTGTGTGTGTGTGAGAGAGAGAGAGAGAGAGAGAGATCAGGTGGGAGAGCAAGAGAGGGAGGCTAAGTGATGGACAATCAAAATAACGCTGCAGTCTGCTTTTAACCTTCCACATTTATACTGCTGTGTCTGTTTTTGTGTTTTGGTTTTTAACCCATCTGTTCTATCAGTTTCCTCTTTGCCTGGTTCCTGACGAGCTCTTCGGGGTATCCCAAAAGTCTCCAGACATGCAGGGAAATACCATTTTCTACTAAAATATGCCTTTGCTTCTGTTCCTAAACACCATCTACATGGTTTAGTTGTTTCTGTGCACACACACACACACACACACACATGCACACACACCGGGTCGTTTCTCTGACTCCTGATGAATGTTAAATGAAGATGTCCGGTTGTTGTGCATGTAATTACTAAACTCCATTCATTTTTGTACGTATGGAGACTTCAGGGACACAGTGTACTTTATTACACAGCAGGGACTAATCACAGCCACAGCACGTTTTCTTGAAATATAGGTTATAATTAAGTCTGGAATTTCTGTGTCTAAGCTTACTTGGGTTTTTAATAAAACAGAAATCCTCCAACATTCTCTAACATCTAAAATGTTCCAGGATATGTAAAAAAACAAACAAACAAAAAAACACACACACACAACAAAATACATAATAACATATTATTTCATAATGATGTCAGCATATTATAATAACATACATATCATATCATAAAAAGTGCAAAAGTAACAGATCTCTACAATATACAGTACACCATAAAACACAATATACTAAGGTTTATTCTCCGCATGTTTAACTCAGTAATAAGAATAAGTATTGTTCTATATTTCCCAAGTTATCATAATAAAAAAAAACATAAAATCCACCAACGCATTACTGGACCATAGCTCTGGGTCGTCTGTTCAGAATCGCGATAGTATTGACCTGCACTAAACAAATTAAATGATAAAACTACAGCAATTGGGATCACTTAAGCGCTTAAGTTGTATAGTACACACACAACAGGATGAAGATAAAGAGAACTCACAGGAGTGGGATTAAACAGTTATGTGTCCATAAGAAAAACTCTTGTTAGTGAGACTAATCCGAAAAAATAGATAAGTCCAGATTGAGCCTGATACGTCTGATGGCACACATGAATTATGTCCCCAGATTGCAAACTGTAATCAAAGCTAAATGCAATTAAACAAAATACTAGTTTGGATATTTCATGTTTTTAATATTTGATATCACCCAAATGGGTTCCCTGTTGAGGCTGGTCCCCCCCCCCTCCCCCCCAAAAGTTTGCTCATCTTGGACTGATAATTATAATTTATGAATATTTCCTGACCCTTTTAGAACTCATTTCCATATTTTTTTTTATTCAATAAAGCCGATTTGCAAAACATTGACAAAATGTTGTTATAAGCAATAAAAAAATTTAATTAAATTGAAATGAATTAATTTTTATTAGTGCAAGATGTTTAGGCTGAGCTTCCTGTTTGATGTTGACCACACCCCCTTAAGATGATGTCCCGTTATATTAAATCTTTTTTTTTATTTTTTTTTTTTATTAGCCTTTCCAGTGAAACTGGATGTTTTGACCTTCACTTCTCATGACAGGAAATTCAGGCTGCTAAGTTAAACTGTCTTGCTATCCTAGTGACCAATACTGTAATGTTATAAAGTGCAAGCACAGCTCATGAGGTTCTGTAAGATCATAGACATAGTCAGTGTATTATGTATTTTAAAAAGGAATGCGTTTGTTTGGTTTGGCATTAGCGTGAGAGTTCATGTGAGAATGTAATAGTGCTTGCAGGCACGGAGTGTGATGTCATCACTTGGGTGTGTCATGTATAACCGAAGTGCGGGCATGGGCTGGGCTCTCAGCTTGTGTACGTTAATTGTTTTCTCGAACCCACCTCGTTGAACAAGTCACACTCGTCCTTCATACTTTCTTCTGCTCCATACATTTCCTCTTACCTTTGACTTAAAGAAAGTCTTAATAGCTGACTTATGATTCTCAGGACAAGCCGTTGGATACGCAGCACGAAGGTTTGAAGCGAATTTGCCTATGATGATTCGTCAGACGGACATCATCAAAGACATGAAGATTCTATGAGCAGGCATCGTCTCCCGAGACGGTTTCAGGGCAAACAAAAGACTGCAAAGCATTCTGGGAGTTTCACTTGGATGAGTACTGGAGTTAAACACAAAACTTATTCCGGTCTTATTCGAGTTAGCAGCTTTCCTGCGCACAGATCAAAGGTCACAATGTACAAAAAGGCACAGAGGTTTATGTTACAGATTTCAGATTCTATCCATTTCTGTTGTTCCTCCTTTCAGAGCTGGTCTTTACGTTCTGAGGAAATCCGCGGCGATGATCAGATGAATACACAGGAAATTGCTCTTGTCCTGTTTCTATTCGTTCCTAAATTCACTCACTCATCGTCTATACCACTTTATCCGGTATACAATGTCACAGGGGGCCTGGAGCCTATCCCAGGAGACCTAGGGCATGATGCAGGGTACACCCTGGATAGAGTGCCAATCCATCGCAGCACATGCACACACAAACACGCTCATATTCATATTTGTATGCTCACTACGGGCAATTTGGGATGTACTTGGGATGTACACTTCATGCACATACAGTAGACCTGAGGCGGGAATCGAACACGGACGCTGGAAGTGCTAACCACTACGCCAAAATGCCTCTTTTCCTATATATCTTCCTCTCATTATTGTTTCTCTTTAGTTTCGCCTCATGAGCAGACAAGCGGAAGAGACCCCTCCTTTGATAAACATCACAGCAACTGATTAAAGCACACGTGCGTGTGTATGTGTGTGTGCATGCATGTGCACGGACAGCAGAGTAATTCAACAGATCCGAGCTGATCTGTGTTTGGAGCTGAGTCGGACTCTGTGTGCTGGTGCAGTGCTGTAAACTACTGGTATCTATCCGCTAACTGCTGCAGTGTGTGTGTGTGTGTGAGGACACGCACGTGTGTGTGTGTGTGTAAGGTGCAGACACTGACTAGAGTGCTGATCACATGCAGTGCTTGCATGATTAAATGGCTTACTGCTGCTTTGTTGGGACCTTTTCCTGGGAACCTGGTTGACACTGAGTTATTATGATTACGCCACTGTCCTCTCCTCTGCTCTCCTCTTGTGCATGTGTGTGTATGTGTGTGTGTATGTGTGTGTGCAGGGCAAGCTCTTTTTTGATCTAGGTTAACAGACTAACTGAGATGGATTGAAAGGGAAGGAAGTGTGCCAGATCAGAGCATCAGTAAAAGCTGTGCGTGTGTGTAAACACATCGCCATCTTTGTAAAAAGCTATGTTACAAATTATTCCCATTAGAATTTGGCTCTGCTGCTATCAACTGTCTTACGTATATCATGACAAGGTGACTGTTTCCTAGAATCTGCCGTGTTATACAGGCGTAGTAATAATAATATGAGTAGATCCCATCAAATTTTTTATTAACATAACACTATCAGTGATGATGACTGGGGGGTGCAGGGGTAGCTCAGCCAAGTGCTCAGAAGGTCCCACATTCAAACCACAGCACCACCAAGTCGCCCTTGTTTGGCCCTTGTGCAACAACTTATAGTAACTCCTAACAGCTCAGATATACACTGTACTTAGATAAAAAATGTAAGTTGCTCTAGATAAGGGTGTCTGCTAAATTCTATAAAGCTAAAGCTATAGCAACAACACCCAATTAATATTACAGCATCTGGCAACCTGTCATGACTTTAACCTTGTACTGTATGTAGAACTCCTGGATTCAGGAAGGTGATCATAACATGATATAATAGAAATAAAACATATCGAGCGTTTTGTAGGAATCACCATGTTTGGCTTTCCATGAGATGAAAAGTCGTGAAAACAAACAAAAAAAACACCAAATAAAAAACAATTTGAATAATAATTATTATATAAGATTATTAAACCTGTTTCTGTACATTGTTAATGATTAATTAGTAATTGTGCTTTCAGTCGTTGAGGTTTAAAATGAATAAAAGCTGCTTTGAGACAATGACCATTATTAAAAGCGCTATATACAGTATATATAAAATTGAATTGAATTGAATATGCATGATGGGTTCATCACATCATGCGCTTCCCTTCTAACGCTGACACGCCCACCACTCTGGAACAGGATCAATCTGGACTCATTAGACACATGACATTTTCCATTGCCAAAGTCCAATCTTTATTCTCCATAGCAAACTGCAGCCTTTTTTTTTAATCAGTCTCACTAAGAAGTGAGTGACATACATTGTGTATGGAAATGCTCTTATGTTCACTATTAAACATAGCTTAGCTTTTTACTGTAATCTTTTTTTAAACAATGTTTACTTTAGCACTGTCCCAATCCCAATTCCAGTAAATTTCAAATGTCCTTAGTTGTTGTTGTTTAGTTTTTTTTTGCTTGATGCATAAAAAAGTCTAACTCTGCTTTTGTCCAGGCAGTGTATGAACAGTGTTCGCTTCTTTTTGAAGAAATCTTTTTTCTAACAGAAACAACACTTATGGTTGTTCACGTGGCAAGCATCATGATCACCACCAAAACGTCATCCCATCATCCCTGCACAGGATTAAGGCCACAACACGACACACATAAAACCATGACTTTCAAAATATGGAGAAAAATAAATGTGCACACACAATATACCTTGTATAATTTAAGAAATGTAATAATAATCTATATTAAGAATAATATGGGGAATGCTTGAGAATATCTTTAGTAACACATCCCTGCTATGCTCCTCTGCATGCCTTGATATTTTGATGAACAGGGATGTTGTTGACCTTTCCATGTCTGCGTTGAAAGGGAAGACATTCGTATGCATGTCTGTGTATTTTTTAGAATATTTCTCTTGATTTGTCTTACATAGGGGTCATCCGGAGGTCAATCCAAGCTTTACCTGAGAAGTAAGAATAGCAGTGTGTTGCAGCTAGCCAGGTATATAAGAGGAGAAAAGGAAGAGAATGTAGAGTGTATAGACAGCAATAAAGTAGTGTAGAGAAAATAAATCAGAATGAGGTGGACAGGATGCTGTGTGAAACAGAGAATGGACAGAGCGGCATTGGAGTAAGATGAATATGGGGGAGGGATCAAGTATGGACGTAGTGGGGGGAGTGATATGAACGAAAAAAAATGGAGGGATTACAACATGGAGCGGTGTGTTTGTGTGTGTGTGTGTTTTAATCTCTCACAGTATGGCACTGTGCCCTGCTGTACACCCATATGGTTTGGTGTGTGTATGTGTGTGTGCATGCGTGCATGTGTATGTGTCATAGAAAAAGGGCAAGACAGACAGGCTATGTGCCTCATACGCACCATATCTTTTCCCTTAATCTATTTCTTAGTTGCAGAAATACTTACTATTAAATCCACGTAAAAGTATTTATTGATACTAACCTAACGCTTTTATAATGATGAATTTAGACGTCTTAAAATTTGGGAAATATTTTGGAAAAAATTATTAATATTTCAATATTTGTAAAATTTAAAGTAATGATCTAAAAGTTGGGGGACAAAATCTTACATTATCTCTGACAGCATTTTTTGCTGTAAAGTTAATAAAAAATTATAATAAATTGAGTTCTCCAGTATGCCTTAAAGTTGATCCTTGTAGCACCAACAAACCCAAAACACCACTTACTGTACACCTGGTTTGTAATCATGTAAAGTGTGTGTATTTCCGCCCTAAAAGTATGTATTCTGTCTGATGTTTTAATGTTTTAGTGCTTAGTTAGAACATTTAGGTTTAAACAGCCGTAAAACATTTGAATGTTGTACATTTTTTAAAGAAGGCTGTACATCTCATATTGGTATAAAGGTCATTTGACAGACGTGTTGGCAGAGCAAAATATAGTAAGTGGTTAAATACACAAACAAATCATAATCTGTTAAATGATGTCTGTGGAAGTGTTGTAGAAAAACAATATCACACTCGAGCTTGTGCTGTTGTACTGAATATCTGTGATGTGGCTGTAGGAACGAGTGCGCAGATGGAGTACTGAAGATAACGCTGCCGTGCTGATATTCAGTACTGGAGCACGAGCTCTTAATTAAACTTGCATATCAGTGAAAAAGTCACAAAGTTTACTGAAATTGCATATGATTTCACCTTTAAAAAAGGATCCGGGACAGAAACACAACACTGGTCAATGACCAATTAAAAAAAAAAAAAAAAACAGCCGCATATACATTCATGTCATGCAGATTTGTCAACGGGAGGGAGGGGGAGGGGGGTATCTTTACACATTAAAGTTTTCATTTGGGTTTTTGTCAAATATGTCAGATAGAAGGTAAAAGTTATAATTTCTTTTAGAACACATAGAAAACGTGAATTTAGAAAATTAGAAAATGGTGGACTTAGGCCAATTATTTTTTCAGTCATTGAAACAACTGAAAACAGCCATATCTGTGCTATGTTTTTGCCTAATTATAACTAATTCCATCATATTGCCTATGTTGTGCTGAAATAAAAATGTCACTCTGTAATGCACAGTCCTGACCTCTATATATTTATTAAAATAATACATTAATGCAAAAAAATGCTCAGGATTTTAAGGGGATGAGGATGAACTTAATCACGACATCAGTGCTGTACAGGCAAAGGGCACCATGTGTGTTGTAGTTTTATTGGAGAAGCTGCTGGAACAGGAGGGAATCGGGTAACGATGGTGATGTGGGCTGATTATGAGGATTGTGACGGGACTAAAGACTTCACACACCACAGCGTGTCTTTATCTCTGGTGCGGAAGCCGATTTTAATTAACGCCAAGCTAAGCCCCTTAACGAAGGAGCAGACAAGACTGCTTATCTCCTCTGTCTCTCTCTCTCTGTCTCCCTGTTTCCTTGCCCCGAAAAACACTGAAATGTGTCAAATTTGGCTACAAAATGGCTACCAATGTGTTTCAGTTCAGTTCTGATCATATTTTCGAAGTAAATTTGGATACATTCATCAATTACATGATTCTTACACACACACACACACACATAAATGTGTTAGCATGAGTGTGCTGTCATTTGTTTACTTAGAAACAATGATGCCGCTCCCTTTTTCTTTCCTTCTTTCTCTTTTCTTTAGTTTTTCGCTGGAAACAACTGACACGAGCGGTGCTAGCACTGTTAGCATTAGCTTCCTTTCCTCCAGAGGGACTTCACCTGAATGAGTTTATACACGAGTTGCTATTAGCATTTTTGTTTTTCTAGACTTCTTATTCAACAATCCTTCCTGATTTTCATTCCATGAGGCGTGACCGGCTTTCGTTACACTTTCCCTCGCTCTGGTGTATTATTTATTATCTTTTTGGTTGTTGTTTTTTTCCCCCCCCTCCAATTTCCGTGTATGAAAGTGCACTCATGGTAGCGTTAGAATTCTATTTTCAGGCGGTTTATTAATACAGTGCTGTGTCACTGAAGAACAATGTGATTATTCTTGTCTCAGAAGGGCACTTCGTCCTAGAAACTGTATCGTGCGCTCCAGCTTGAAGCATGCCCTCAATTTATCACATCCATACCTAAAAGCAAAGTCAAATCGATTTCTCCGTATTACAAGTTTAACTGTGGATATGCAGGAATTCTATTTTAAGTGTGTGTGTATGTGTGTGTGTGTACATCCTGATGAGAAGTCTGCAGAGTTAAAGAAATAAATAAGCTGCTGGATAACAAACAAAAAGTCCTTTTGCTTGCAAAATAGTTTCGTTAAAAGCTTTCCCACAGGCACAGCTGTAATATGATCCAGGTGTGTGTTTGAGAGAGAGAGAGAGAGAGAGAGAGAGAGAGAGAGAGAGACAGAGACAGAGAGAGAGGGACAGAGAGTCTAGCATGCAAAAATCTACCTTACATTTTTTTTTTGCTGAGGAAGGTATTTGTGCATCTTTTTACTTTTTTTTTTTTTTTTTGTGGGTGTGTGATCCAGTCCTGCAGAAAGAAAGATCAGCCTGCAGGAACACACACACACATGCACACACACACACACACACACACACACACACACACACATTAATTCACCTTAAATTACTCACCCACTCACACTACGCAATGCTGTCATTGACTCTAAACCACTCACTCATTCACCCCAAATCACTCACTCATTCATTTCCTCTAAATCACTCACTCCTTCACTCACTCTAAATCACTCCCACTCCAAATATCTCACTCTAAATCACTTACTCATTCACTCAAAATCACTCACTCATTCATTTCCTCTAAATCACTCACTCCTTCACTCACTCACTCACTCACTCTAAATCACTCCCACTCCAAATATCTCACTCTAAATCACTTACTCATTCACTCAAAATCGCTCACTCAATCCCTCTCTCTTAGTGTCCTGGCAATGAATGTATAACCTGCCATGAAGTGAGACAAACTGTATTTCATTTCACACTGAATCCCCTGAGCGTGGCCCGGGTGTCTGTATGCAGCATGGTTTTGTCGGTAACAATACAGCCATCCATCCATCTGTTTATCTTCCTACACTCCCTGACTGTGATCTCAGGCCCACACACCTGTAACCGACTGCTTTTGGCACTATGTTTGTGTTCTCGTCTGGGAAGGCTGACTGGGTACCTAACCATGGTTCAGTGTTTCCTCTGAGAGGGTAGATCTCCTGTGACATAACAGACTGGTGTACATATACTGTACAGTACATGTAGAGCTGTAGGGTGGATTGTCACCTGCTGGAACAGAGGAACTGATACGTTTGTAGTGCCTGAAGTGGTGGATATCATCTCTAAATAGATGAGTGTGTTTTTGCTAAATACTTTGAATAAAATAATGGATACTGTGGACATTGTTCTGTATGCAGAATGTGTGTGTGTGTGTGTGTGTGTGTGTGTGTTCTTTTTGAGGCTTTTAATTAATGTGATAGCAGAGTCTGCAATTCTGTTTATCTCAGAGGACATTTCATATTCCTTTTGTGTTGTGTGTGTGTGTGTGTCTGTAACCTGCACTCCCTTGAGCGAATCCTATTTGTCTGCTCGCTTTTAGTTCCAATCTGTGTGCCGAGGAGCATCTCTCCCATGACAGCTCTGCCTAATCTGTCAGCCGCACAACCTCAGTGTAAACACGTGTCGAGGGGAACAAGCTGAATGAACAATGAACACAAACACACCAACACACGTACATTTATACAGAGTAACACTTTTTTAGGCTTTCTATACTCTATAACAAATGCATAGTAAGACTTTGGCTTAGAAGATTTGCACGTGTGTGCGCAGGTGTAAAGGAGCGTCACATTATGGCCTGTCGGCTGAGAGAAAGCGCCGCTCGCAGGAAGGAGAGTGTACCGACAGCACATCCGAGCTCGCTCTGGCAACCCTGCCTGGAGATGGCACCGCCTCCAGCGCCGTCGCCCTCCTATCAGACGAGTCTGGCCTTGTCAACCCCGCCTACGAGCCTGGCATGGAGGACAACAGCCAATCAGGGAGCACCACCAGCCTGGCGGCACGTAGCAACTCCAAGAAGAGTGAGTGTGAGTGAGCACACAAATTGTGTGTGTGTGTATCTTAATGAGTGTATGTCTACCTGTTGGAGCAGTTGCAAATAATGCTAGTGCTAATCCATATCTTTTAAGCCACACATGCAAACAGGCACACACACACACAGTGTATCTCATATGCCGCACACTCGATTCACATATAGTATTATAGTAATATTACCTTATACATTTTTTTAAATGACCAAAAATTACACCACTTCCATCAGATGAAATTTTTCTAAATTTACATGTATTAGTTCAAGGGACGTTCGAGTTCAACCGGGATTTGTGATTAACTTTCTGGTAAATGAAGGTGTTAAACCGATTGACATTTAAGACTTTAAGACTCTAAGTAGCAGTAAAACATTCACATAGGGCCAACGTTTTAAAGAAGATGGTACATAAGTCAATGACTGGGCTGGCGAGGTGGCCACTGTAGTTGTTATGAACATTCAGTGCCTGATACTTGAAAATCAATGAATATCTTGTCACCAACTGGAGGAAGAGACGCATCTGTCTATGGGAGCTACATACATACTCACAAGCATTCAGAAAAACCATGTGCACATTACAGGAACTTGGCTGGGAGTTATTACCACATCCCCTGTACAGTCCTGACCTCATTCCGAGACGTTTCCACATGTTTTGGCCATTAAAGGAATTCCTGGGAGGCCAGCATTTCAGATGTGAAACAGGCAGTCCGGTCACATTTCAGTTTTATTTATGAAGTGCTTTTAACAATGTGATCATGGCTCAGACATACTAAGAAAACTTTCTTAATGGTATCCAAGCACTAATGAAATGGTGGGATAAGTGCATTAGTGTAGCAGTGGAAATAAAGGGAGTTTCTAACTCTCATTATTGTGTTTTTACTATTCTGCACAATCAAAAGTGCTGGTTTGACTTTGACTTGAACTTTTATAATGGAGCATAAAGACAATTTTTGTGCAGCTTTAAATTGATCCTTTCTCATTTCCAATTTGTCTTTTTCGGTTTAGTCCACGACAGAATTCTGCTCACAACCCAAAACGCACAAGATATCATATCAGTTGTGCTTCCTGCTCCCAGTCGAATCACATTCCCGCTGCAATTCCGCTGTGTAGGATTACCTGCAAGTGGACCCGTTCTCACTAAGGTGCTATCGGAGCGGTGGTTTTGGTTTGCACCTGAGCATGATTATGAAAAAGTCAGCCTGCCTGAAAAAGTGAGAGCATATTATTGCAGTTTCCACTTAGAAAACACTTTATTTACAAAAGATCTACCTGTTCTACAGTAGTATGGTGCTGGGCGGGGAGGATGGAAATGACACTGCAGCAGCACTTTAGCAGAGGGGAGGTACAGCAGTGCGGAGGAAGCGGAGGAACAGGCTGTCAGCCTCAGGCTTTATGCTTTTAAGAGCAGTGATGTCTGAGCTCCACACATCAGTGTGTGTGTAGAGAGAAAGCAGCATGAGGTACATAAGACCAACCCTTCATTTCTGTGCAAAAAAGCCCCACACAAGCTTGAAGCTTATGACAAGCTGAAACGCACCGGCACTGTTTGTAGCTGCACAGCAGAGCTGAATCCATTCTGTCTAAAAGTCACACGACTCCAGAACCTGCTGAACAGTGTGAATCACTTATTCGCTGCCATGCGATTGGCCAAGTCTAAACTCCTCCAAGCCGCTCATTGGGTGCTCTGAAAGAAATCTGGACATGTTCATGATCAGACACTGGCTCTTATCCTTGTTCTCTCCATCTGTGTGTCCTCCAGTCCGTAACTTCGACCGCTCGTCTGTGAGGAGTCGCTCGTTCCGGCGTCTGAACAGGGCGTTCAGCGTGCTCAGGAGGACCAAGAGTGGCACAGCTGTGGTCCACGACAACTCAGAGGAACGAGACAACCTCAGAAATGCCACCGTACCACAAGAGGGTGAGTGTCTGTATGTGTGCACAAGAGTGTGACAGTGGGTGACAGCCTGGGTCGAGGGCCCTGAACACAGCTACAGCATATGTTCCTTTAATAATGCGGATGGGGCTGACAGAAGGCTGATCAGAAACAGGGAAAGAGAGAGAGAGAGAGAGAGAGAGAGAGAGAGAGAGGACAAGATGCAGGCAGGAAATGAACAGAGAAGAACAAACAGGAGATACAAAGGTGAAGGACGATTAAATGCATGGAAATGAAACTGATAGATAAAGGTACAGTGAGGAAAAGGAAGATATGATGATGATGATGTCATTTTTGCCACCAAATTTCTCCAACAAGTATACAGTAGTAGTATCTGTTAGTTTTGACCTTGTGGGTACTTTTAACCTTGCTCCCAAAATGAAATCTGCTTGGATTTGAGTAAATAAATACTATTTAAAAATAGTTCTTTTGGAGGTGTAGAGGCAGCATTCATGAGCTGCATCAATAATCATGCAAGGTCCTTACAAGGATACTGTGTGTGTGTGTGTGTGTGTTACATAAAGCCCCAGGTGGTGACTGAGGTAATGAGCTTTGCCTTCTCCTTCCCTGGTGTTAAAGGGAAGCTAGGAATGTCTGCTGCTCTGCTATTCTGCAGTAGTTGTACACTTTAACACAGAGCTATCGATCTACAATCTGTCTGTCTACTGTTTTTACATACAGTACTGTGCAAAAGTCTTAGGCACCGTATATAGTGCACATTATGTTATATATACTTTACATAAGTTCAATATTAATAAATAAAAAAACACATTACAGAAGAATATTACTGTTTTACTTATACAAATGCACACATCTGTTTCCAACACTACTGATTATTTTTAAGCAAATAGTTTTTACACCAAATACTGTGTTTATTTTATTACTCTTTAGTGCTCTTTATAGAATTTACTTTTATGTACTAATGTTTTCCAAGGCATCTTTGCTTATGGCATTTTTTTATTGTGATGTTTTGTGTGCAGGTGTGTGTTTCTGGTCTGTCATGTAAAATGTTGCTTTATTTACAAGCATGCAAATATGTTTCTGTACTGTTATTTATTTATTCAATTTTAAGTTATGTTTGAAAATAGTGGATGCTTTTGTCCATAATAATAATGCAGACATGACAAACATATATACCACAATTTGTACTAAAGATAATATGTTGCCTAAGACTTTTGCACAGTATGGAATTTAAAACTCCATTACACTGATCGGCCATAATATTAAACATTAACATTAAAACCACCCAGGTGGTCTGGCGGTGCCAGGACGTTTGCAGTGGATCCTTTGGGTGCTGTGTGTTGTGGGGTGGGGCCTTCGTGGGAAGTTGTTTGGCCAGTGCATCCCATGGGTGCTCAATTGGATTGGGAGGTTTGGAGTTGGGAGGTCCGGTCAGTAGCCTATTCGGCCCTGTATACGTGTTGCGCCGGGTGTCCTGAAACATCTCTACATCATAGCCATTTCTCACCAATTAGTGCTGCATTGGCCGTTCTGTGGAAATGGACCAGATGAGATTTTGGTCCCCACAGCCATGGGAGAGCCTTCGCTGCCCAATTGATAATCAATGTTATTCATTTCACCTGTTGGTGGTCTTTGTGTTATGACTGACTGGTGTGTGTATAGTATATTGTGCATATTAACTTTGTAAGTAATGAACTTGCGAGTTTAGTCAACCTGCCGTACAGAGATGTGATTAAATTCTTGCTTTTAATTAAAAGCTCAGCTGACAAACATGAATTCTCCTTTTTTTTTTTTTTTTTTCACTGCACATCTGTTCCACACTCATTTCAGTGTTAACCCCTCTGTCATTCCCTCCCTCTCTATGTCACCTTTACCCACATCTGCATATGACAAAACTCTCAAAGTGCGCTCCAGTTAGGAGTCAGTCTGACTGCACTCTAGAATCCATATCACAAAAACTGAAAAACAAGTCAGTCTATAACATAAGCTAACAGGAACCTGATGTGATTGTGTTAAAGCAATAGAAAACATTTTGAGAAAGCTTGATATAAACCACCTTCCATCCAGTCCAGAGTGTAAATATCTCAGATATGGTTGAATCTATCTTTCATGTACAAATTCATCTCAAACACATCCTTTTAATATCAAACACATCTTTTTAATCTCAAACACATCTTTTGATCCCTCCTTGCAGTTTTTGCTCTGCCGCAGCTCCATCATCTTATCCCGGATGGTGAAATCACGACAGTTAAGATCACACGGAGCGACCCCTGTGAGCCGTTGGCCATCAGCATCGTGGGGGGAAATGAGACTCCGCTTGTGCGCATCCTTATCCAGGACATCTACAGAGAAGGCGTCATTGCCCGGGACGGAAGGCTGCTGCCTGGAGACATGATCCTCAAGGTAGGTGTGTGTGTGTTTGTATGTGTGAGAGAGAGATAGAGAATATAAAAAGAGCTGAGAAGGTGGGTGGGAGGTCTAAAATGACATAATTGTACAGTAGGTGTGAATACAAGGCTGGCATGTGTCCTTGTGTTTGGCGTCATGTGCTTCGCCATCTGTTTGGCAAAGGGGTTGACAATATGGCATGAGAGAAAGATCTTTAGTGTTTACATCTTTTTCTCGGTTGACTTGAGAGCTCCATAATTCGTAGCAGAAGAAAATTGTATACAATGTCTTTCAAGCGATATCTTCTTGTGTGTACAGGTGAACGGTATCGACATCACCAACGTCCCACACTGCTATGCACTTGCAGCTCTGAAGCGTCCCTGCATGCTGCTCAGGCTGACTGTGCTTCGTGAACAGCGCCATCGCTACCGTGCACATCACCACCACCACCACCATCACGTTCCTCAGCCGGGCGAGGTGCCCTATCCGGGCTCTGGCGGCAGCGTAAGGGACGACAGTCTGCACGTGGTGCTGCTGAAGGGAGCACCTGACGAGCAGCTGGGCATCAAGCTCGTGCGCCGGCCTGATGAGCATGGCGTCTTCATCTTCCACTTGCTAGAAGGAGGTCTGGCGGCACAGGATGGGCGTCTGCGCATCAACGACCGTGTGCTTGCTATCAATGGGCACGACCTGCGCTACGGTGCTCCTGAGCATGCTGCTCTGCTCATACAGGTGGGTGTGACATATGTCCAACATACACACTGTACAAAGGGAATCGAATCTTATTCTTACCTTTGCTTTGTTGCAAATTTGTTTCCACAAAGCACAAAATTTTGTCCTTCACTGATGTCTAACCTCAGCAATGGACCTCACCTTTCCTTTATTCTTTTAGGCAATATTCTTTACATTCCTCAACATTACTTAATACGTACAGTAGTCCTCAGCATAATATCAGATGTAATTCCAGCGGTAGGCCTCATTTTTGGTGCTGAATATAATCGGACGCTTCTGTACTGTGTATACAACTGAGCAAGACATAATAAATCTTCTCATAACATTCCCGTTTCCTTCTGAGGCTTTCCAACCCAGTGTTAACTCTAAATGCTGGTGGCTGAAATTCAGGAGGTTGTATGGCTAAACCATGTAGGTCTAATGTTCAGACCAGTCATTAATGCTGTGTGTTATATGTTGTAGGCGAGTGTGGAGCGAGTACACTTCATCGTGTCGAGACAGACTCACGTGCCGGCTCCAGATATACTCCAGGAGGCACCGTGGAACATGGAGGGACCTCCTCCTTACTCTGCCGTGGACATTGAGCAGTCACTGGTGGTGAGATACCTTACACACTAGAGTTAGTGTGTGGCACACGTATTTGTGTATGTATGAGTATGGCACTCATTTTGTGTGGCAATTCATGCAACGCTGCAATCCAAAAACGCTTTTTTTTTCCTTTTTTTTATAAATGTTTGCTTTTGAAGAGGAAAAACGTTGCAGTTCCTCTATAATCTGACAGGTGGTGCACTCTAAACTATTCACACATTAGAAGGCAACACCGTATCCTGTCTGGCAGGAGCGAATTATTAGCCAAGTTTGTTTAGAATCATGACAAAATAGACAGAATTGCCATACAAATTAAATCGAGACCTACAGTAGGTATTGTTATTATTGTATCGGGTGGTCCATCGGGTGGTGATTTCGATTCCTAATATACATAATATACTCTACATTGCCTTGACTGCTACACACACATACTGTAGCTTCACATAGTGACTGATGTTTCTTTGAGCTAGGAGAAACCCCTAGGATTTCTGCTCTAATTAATATGTCCCACCTCGTCATATTCTTAAGGAAACGTCTTCCCTCATCCTAAAAAAAGCTCAAACTCACAGCTTTCACCTTGTTATTCTATCACTCTCTCACGTAGCCCGGTGCACACCCTGGTCTTCCTCTCACCTCTCTTTAACACTTCTAATTCTGTTAGTCTAATGTGGGAGAATTTCTCCTTCGTTTTCGCTCGCACTCAACAGCCACAGACGATCCCAAAGCACTGAGAGCAGATCTGGATCCCTTGGCCCATGCGTTCAGACTAAAACATAGGTGACTTTTTATTAAACTTCTTTATTAAGTTAGCACTTAGCTGCTGGGTTTGTTTCTTTTGGCCGGGCTCCAAGTCATCTGTGCTTTGGCAGCGGTCATTGATATCAGAATCGGAAGCCCCAGGAGAAAAGGCTAGCTCATTCATAACTAGCTTAAACACACCTCCATGGTGTGACTTTGCCATACATGAGTCACAAGGTGTCTGGGAAGTGTATACTTAGCAGAATAATCATGTACCGTATATATGTTATACAGTATATCTTTGTAAGTCATATACCTCTATGCCACCACACACTCACACACTCACTCCTCTTTGCTAGGACTCGTGCCAAAAGCCGGGGTGTTATGAGAAAACGGTGACCCTGCCTAAAGAGCCTAATGAATCACTGGGCATGACTGTGGCAGGAGGAATGAACAGCCGCGGCTGGGACTTGCCCGTCTATGTCACCAATATCGACCCCAATGGTGTGGTGGCCCGAGAAGGCTCGATCTGCAAAGGTGAGCATCTCTTGCACAATCTACACACCCTGCGCAAGATACACCCCAAGTTTAACACATCAGATGGCTAAATCTAAGGAAAACTCCACTATAAGTTTCATTAAAGATGAAATATTAATAAATATTAGTGATTAATGATTCTGGTGGTGATGTCTCGGTTGGTGCAGTATTTACAATATTTCTGTGAGAAAACCAGGTTTCACTGTTACCTCCAGCAAATAAAGCACCAAGAGTTTCTTTTATCAGTCATCATTTTCCAGAAAAGTTTGTCATTTTAAAATCCAACATATAAGCAAATGTCGCAAACTCGGCTCAAGTATTTATTTATTTTTTTCACATTATGAGATGAGGAATACAGTAGTATTTGCATGAAATTTGCAATTCTACAAGATTGTGTATGAACAGAGTACACAGATGAAGGACTGAAACTCTGGCACATCGCGCTCTATAGGTACAAATGAAGTAACGCAGGTCATCAGTATAGGTTAACCAAAAAAAAGTGAGCTTAAATTAATTGCAAAATAAATCTAAGGTCTATTTAAAAGTTAATTTTATTTTGTATATAACGATTAACGTACAGGTCTCTCAGAGGGATCAAGTCATTTTATTTTTTGGTCGCTTTCATAGCAGCCTTCAACTTGTCTGTATTGTTAGGTCAGGTATTTCACATCTTTCTCTTGACAATACTCCATAGATTCTATATGGTGTTCAGGTCTGGTGAGTTGGCTGGCCAATCAAGCACAGTAATATCATGGTCAGCAAACCAGTTTGTAGTACTTTTGGCACTCTGGGCAGGTTCTAAGTCCTGCTGATAAAGCAAATCGGCCATCTCCATGTTCGTCATCAGACAAAAGCATGAAGTTCTCCAAAATCTCCTGGTAGCTGACTACATTGACTTTGGACTTGATATAACAGAGTGGACCAACACCAGCAGATGATATGGCACCTGAAATCATCATTGACTCTGGAAACTTCCCACTAGACTTCAAGCAACTTGGATTGTGTGCCTCTCCATTCTTCCTCCAGACTCTGGGACCTTGATTTCTAAATGAAATGTGACATTTAAGAAGGACCACTGAGCAAAAGTCCTGTTCTTTTTCTACTTAACCCAAGTAAGACATCTGACATCGCCTCTGATTCAGGTGGGGCTGAAGATGTGGCTCTTGATGCACAGACTCTAGCCTTAACCCACTCCTTATGAAGCTCTCCTAAGTTCTTAAATCGACTTTGTTTAAACAATCTTCATAAGGCTGCAGTCATCACTGTTACTTCGGCACATTTTCTTAATACACTTTTTCCTGCCCGTCAACTTTTCCATGAATATGCTTGGACACAACACTCTGCAAAAAATGCTGTATCTACTGTAGGAAAGAATAGACGCAAGGTGTTTCAGCACTGACTTTCTGTGGCTTACGCTCTTTATGTGGGGTGTTACTGAACGCCTCCTGGCAGTCGTTCCAAAGAATGTACTGAACTAGGTCGAGACCTACACAGTACTTAAAATATTCTAATATTTTGAGAAACTAGATTTTTGATTTTCATGAGCTGTAAGCCGTCCAAGTATAAAGCGCTCAAATGTTAAGCATTCAAGTGTCTGAGCTTCAAGTGTCCACATCTCTCCATGTGTTCTCTCAAGTGTCCATGTGTCAAGTGTTCCCCAAAAATGTTCAAGTATCAAGAATCCAAGTCTCAAAGTATCTCTGTCCCCAAATGTCAAGAGTCTAAGTGGCAGAGGGGAAGCTGGGGTAAAAACTCTGATATTTGAAACCCAGTCAGATACAGGATACAGATGCCCTTTAGTCGGCTTCTACCTGATTAGATCATTTAAGTACATTTAAACATAAGTAAATTGATCATATACAGGAGCAACATAAGTAAAAACAACTTCTATCAAAAATCTGGCAGAATATTTTAGTGCGTTTGTATGTATAAGTGTGTGGAGATGAGCCTAAAACGCTGCTGCACTGAGAATGACAAACAGCCTGGAGAGGAAGAGAGCAGTCAGGAGAGTGAATTACTTTAAATTACAGTCCAGGTCCCAAGGTCACAATCGCCATAGGTTACACACCTGTGTGTGTGTGTGTGTGTGTGTGTGTGTGTGTATTTGCACTGGTTTCTTAGTAGCTAACATTCAAAATGGCCAAACACCCAACCACGCACACACGCATGCACACACCTGGACAAATAATAATGGAAATGCAACATCATAAAAAAGAAGTTCTGTTAGTAGTAGTTATTTGCACTGTGTGTGTGTGTGTGTGTATATATGTGTGTGTTTGCTGACTCGGCAATAGTCGCCTGAGAACTTTGAGACAGATCAGTGGTTAATAGGTATGTGCATTTTTTTTTAAGAAAACCACCTACCTGTCACCAAGGTGACCCATTCACCACACAAACACACACACTTTTGAACACACATAAGTAACAAAGATGCACCTGCTAATGCATATGCATGAGGATCATCAGATCGGCAGATTTATGCACAGCTCCACAACACACACACACATTTGTGTCACATCAAGCAGAATACAAACCATGAATGGTGTTCATACAACACAACAAAAGTGTGTTTGATGACTAGAAAAGGTCTCAATTGAACAAGGTTTTAAAAAGCTGTGTGTGTGTGTGTTGTACTTTAACTCAAAGTGACCCTTTCATCTTATCAAATAAAGATGCCATAAGGTAGAAATGCACCCTTTATCTTTCTGATTAAAACATCACCTGGCCTCATCAGGGTCTTACAGCTAACTTCCCCTTAAATGAGACTCCACTGTTGCTCGTGTCTCCCCAGGTGACATCCTGTTGAACGTGAATGGCATGGAGCTGACGGGTGTGACTCGAGGCGAGGCCGTGGCTAACCTGAAGAACACCTCGTCCCCGGTGGTGCTGCGTGTGCTGGAGATGAGACCGCCTGACATGAGCTCTGTGGACTGCCTGCCCCCTGCTGCGACCTCACCGTCCTCGCCTGGAGACATCAAAATGCCCCCGTCTAACGATGATTACTCACCCCTGTGGGTGTCCTGGCTTCAACTGCCCAGGTAAAGTACAGCAGAGCAGTGCAGTTGTTGCTCCAGATCGAATATTTTTCCCGGCATAGCGACCGTGCTGTTCTCATTCTTAAGCATTACACTGTTTATGATAACTTTTGTAATGAATAGAATACTATGAATAATGAATATATACTAATAACCTTAGTATAGAATAGAGATTACTGATGTGGGTGATGCTCATTTAAAATTTATGTCACTGGAAGAGGTTTCAAGGCAGACGCGTTTCCTGGTCCCTTAGAAGCATAACGACTTGTGTGTGTGTTTTTATAATAAACTCATCGAGACTTCAAGAGAGAGAGAAAGAAAAGAGACTGTTCCTAAGGGACCGGTGCTACAATAACGTCAGTAATAACGGGGACTACAGTATCTTTCTTCTGTGACGGTTTTTCTCTAACAGTTTACTCTGTTGTATTTCACCGATCTTGAAAGCAGGATTCTAAATCGTTGTCGATTGATTGTTGATTTATTGTCTGTAACAGCTCGGCTCAGACGGCAGTTCTGACACTGTTTATATTAATTTGCTTATTATATTGGTATTTATCATTTCTACACTAACAACTCTAAGTCTAGTATTCTGGATTGTTATTATTCATAAAGAGATCCACCTCTCACCTCTGTCCATCTGCTTCGTTACCTCTATAGGACGACGGGAATTGTCATGAATAATAATAATCTGCCCTGATAAAAAGGCAGGGCAATTTTTAAAACAGCATAAATTAAAAAGGAGGAGATAAAATTGCTAATTGAGGCTTTTATTGTTTCCTGGCCCGACAGTTAGAGTTTGAAAAGTTACAAAGGTGAATGAATTTAAATATATACAGTATATATATATTTTTTAATGAGTTCAAGTCAAACCGGGACTTGTGATGAAATTTCTAGTAAATGAAGTCATAAATCTGATAAAGATTTACATTAGACTTTAAGTACAATACGTGATGAGAGTCTTGTGCTTTCACACCTACAGCATTTGGTGCGCACTAAACGTGTTTGGTCCCTTGGTTCGGTTCGTTTGCGTTGATGTGA
>JAQMYJ010000020.1:2015508-2030345 GCA_030014305.1 Clarias laeviceps
TATATATATAGCCACATTATATATATATATATATATATATATATATATATATATATAATTTTTCTCTACAGACACCCTCTGTCTGTCTGTGTGTGTGTTGAAAATGATGTGTTGTGGATATATACAGTACGTATATGCTTAGGTTGCATGTCGGCTATCAGATCCTGGAACACTAAATTCCCATGAGCCTCTAGTCGGACCCCTACCGAGCAATCTGCACAAGAGTGTGTGTTGTTCATATGTGTGTGCCGGTAATCCCTACAAGTGTGTGCGTTGTGCAGTGTATGTGTGTGTGTGTGTGTGTGTGTGTGTGTGTATGCGCTCCTTTTAGTTCAGTACTGTACGATGTTCCAATTACAGTGCTCAAAAATGAATAGTTTCCCACCGTTTACTTGACTTTTGTTAAATCCTCTAGGAAAGATTGCTTAAATACAGGCGTGACCTCACCCTCCCCCCCCACACACACACAGTCGTGTTTACACATTTCTGTTTTTGCGCCAAGAACAATGCTATAACCGTTCCATCAGCATAACTTCTCGGTTTCCCATCATTCCCTAATGCGAGATACAGCTCTAATAACATGATCTCGGCCATGATCCTTCTACCTCCTGATAGATCTGGTTATCAGCTAAAATTCTCAATTATTCTGTCATCAAGAAATAATTGACTTAATTTCTAATTTGCTGATTTTTACAGAGATTGATGTGTGCATGTGAGGTAACCGGATGGAAAACCAGGGAAACATTGGAGTGTGTGGAAAGCTTGAAGGTGACAGTGCCACCTACCTGCAGGAAAGGGGTACAACGGGGCACAGACGCCGTCATAGCTTCCTCCTGAATGAGCCCTGAAACAGTTTGACATACGAGTTATTAAACAGCAAAATGCATATGAAATAAAGTCATTTCCTACCCTTTATGTCAGCCTGTTACACTCAGCAAAAGATAAAAAGAAAAATAAGCGTAATGAAAAAGTGGAGGGCTTTCAAAACATATCTGTTTTCTCAGTGATCAAAAGCTTCGCTACAGTTCTGGCTCCCAATTTCACAAGCTTTTGATGTGTCTGGCATGCTGTCAAACTGCAGTGCGCTCTCAATAACCTGGCAGTGGTGTGTGCATGAGTGTTTGTGAGAGGGAGATAACGTTATAATGAAGACATGCTAAAGTCCGTGAGGAGGATTAGGCAGCATGCCCTCCTTCCGACTGAAAGCTGGCTTCCCTTGGAGGTGAAAGGTGAAATGGGATTAGTACGTCAGTGCGTACATGTGCGTGTGTGCATTTATTCGTGAGTGGTCTCCTTGCAGACAGGTGTTATTTCAGGCACCAAATGCTGCGCTGCTATAAATAAAGCTGGAAGGGATGCTGCTGTGCTGTTCCTTCTCTGCATCCTCTCCTCCCCACTTCCTCCCTCCTTCCATGGCTCCATCCTCCTCTGCCTTTTAAAGCCGTCCAATTTCATAATCTGCCCTCTACCCTATTTGCTTTGCCGCGGTTATGCAGCGTTATGGTGCAGTTGAGGAAAGGAGCAGCAGGAAACCATGGAGGAGAGAGAGAGAGAGAGAGAGAGAGAGAGAGAGAGAGAGAGGTCTGCAAGGAGGATGATCGATGTTAACTGCCATCTCACTTCTCTCGAGGCCGTCCTTGATTAAAGCCGGCATTGTTAATGCAACTGATCACCATGCAGCGCTGTCAGAATGATCCCGAGCAGAGATTCTGTAACCTTGTGCTTTCTAAAATTTTAAGGAAAATAAAGGTGGACTCTTTTCTTGAGGATTTGGTCACTGTGTGACACATTGCACTGTGTGACAAGTGTCCTGGAGATCTACCACGGCCAAAGAAAATGCTTACTTAAGACGAGCGAATAAAAGAATGAACGAATGGATGCATTCACACTGTGTATCCAAAAGTATGAGGGTCAAAATTATCCGCAATCTGGCAATAGAATTTTTTCTATTTTTATTTTTATTATTATTATTTTTTTTAGAAAAGACAAATACATAATTGTTCAAATAATCCTTGTTTTACAGTACACTTTGTCTGTCAACAAACATTCTAAAAATGTTTTAGGATGAGCTGTGAGACAATGCACTGATGTCTTCACTTCTTCATCAGAAGTGAATCTTCTTCCTCGCAGGGCTTCTTTTCAAACAGTTGAAAGTCAGATGGAACGAGATCAGGACTATAGGAGGGATGCTTTAATACTTCAAAACGTTGTTGAGTGCTTGCAGTGTGGGCAGAAGTGTGCATTGTCATGCAAGATCATGACGCCCTGGGATAGCAGTCCTCTGCGTTTAATCCAAAAGGTTAGGCAAAAGCTCTTCAATAAGCATCTCATTGTTGGGAGCACTGTTGACTGAGGAACCTTTTTCCCGATAACGTTCCAATACTGGCCCTTGAGAATCCCAGAAAACTGTAAGCATCAATTTTTCAGCTAATGGTTGACTTCTAAACTTTTTCTTGCTTAATATAACCAGAGTGAGGATGATTTTTGACTCCTTATATGAACAGCGGATTCGCAAGTGTTAACCTTGAGCCAGCAGTCACAGTCACAGGCTTCGCTCTCCATGTGCATCAGGGAGTCTTGGCTGTCCATGACCCTGTCGCTGTTTCACTGGGTTGGATTACCTTTGGTATTTCCTGACCACGGCAGACCAGGAACATCCCACACGAGCTACTGTTTTGGAGTTTCTCTGACCCGGTCGTCTAGCCGTCACAATTTGACCCTTGTTACTTTAGCTACAGTTACGATATCTCATGTGCAGCAAGTGAATATTTTGTCCCTGAAGTTGATGTATTGGAAACAGAAAGAATGGGCAACGTAAGGATTTGACTGACTTTGACAAGGGCCAAAACTAACCAAAAGTGGACTAAGGGATTCAAACCGGTGACCTGGTGACACCGTCAATGAACAGTGAATAATGCATGTGGGGAGTAAAGGCTTGTCCATGTACTCTGATGCAACAGAAGAGCAACAGGAGCTCTAATAGCTGAAAAGGTTCATTCATGTCTTCATAGAAAGGTGCCAGAACACACAGGTCATTGCTGTTTCGGTGACACAAGGGGAGGGGGATCTTTTCAGTGCTGTAAATTGCTAGATGAGGCCTCTGTGTATCGGGCTTGTTTTTCAGCACATCCCCTGGACGCTTGATCAGTTGGAGAACTGGGGAACTTGGAGGCTGAATTGACAACCTTGAACTCGTTGCCTGCTAAGCCTTATACACAGCAAGCGGTGATGCACTGGGTGTTCTGGTGCCTTTCTATCATAGCCAGCATTGACTTTTTCATCAATTTTTGCTACATTGGCTTTCCTGTGGGATTGGACCAAGCAGACTGGCCGTTGCTCCCAATATAAATAAATACGCCTCCTGTCACCAGTTTACTGGTATATAACTAATAATCAGTGTTACTTAATTCACCTGATGGTGGTGTTAGTGTTCTGACTGATTGGTGCGAGTATGAATAAACAGCTAAGGACATTGCAGATTTCCTACAAACTGTACTACCAAACGAGACGGTACTTTCTCAAGCCTGCTCTCAAAACAAATTCAGTCAGTGACTATTCTGAGCGGTCATATTCACCCAGCAATCAGATCCTCCTTATTCAGGTTGTGGTAGGATTCTAAATCCTAATAGAGCAGTTATGTAAGGGGATCCGCACAGGCTCCCTTTATGCGCACCCAAGGATCCCGACGGACCACAACCCCCCTAAACAAACACACCCTGCCTTGTCCTTGACTTCAGGGGTTCCTCAGGCCCCTCCACGTTTACAACAGCCTGCACTGCAAGCTCTTGTACCAGTACATGCGTGCGTCTAAGAGAGGGAGGCAAAAAAGCAAGACACCAAAAGCTTTTTTTAAAGCCATGCTAGGACAGGAAGTGATTCATAAATTATACAGTCTCTGGTTGGCAGTGTTCAGTCTAACGGAAACTCCACAGAGGATGTTTGGACTTGGCAGGGAGCACGGGATGTGAGAAGAACCATTCTTTAAATGAAAAACGAAAGGGAGAACAAAAATAATTCAGAGTGCTGGAAATGGTGAAAAGAGCTAGAAAGCAGATAGGGTGATTTGGGGGAAAAAAAAAAAAAAAAACATAAAAAGGGATGTGGCCTGCAGATGTGGCCTGAACCGAATCAAAGATTTTTCTTGGTGCAAAATCAAACAAGTTAACTTTCACTATTGCATCCAGTTGCTCTGAATGCAATTACGATCCAGAGGTTTCCACAATTACTTCACGTGTGACGTGTTTTGGAGCTAGTCCATCTCACCCGTATGTAATAAAAAAGAAGAAAAGACTATGAAGACAACGATGCATAAACATTAACACTAGTTCTATATGTACTTTACTATACCAGTGCACAAACAACTCCAAATAGGAGCCTCAACTGCAATAACTGCGTGACTCCGGTACGCGTATCTTTGCGTGGGGGAGGTGACAGACGATTTGTTTGTCTTCTGGACGAAGGAGAAAACATCCCAACAAGTTAGGGATTGAAAGGAGGAAGAAGCAAAGGGGGGGGCGAGTTCTAGAAACTGATAAACAGGAGGCTCGGGCCACAAACACAGTCACCCTGTTTGTCTTCTCTCACTGCCATATTTGGGCTGGTTCACTGCAGTGCACTCCAGAACAGAGCTCAGCACCTGAAGTTCAACCGGTGGAAGATAAACCGCAATGCTTTTTAGTTCGGGCAAACCCAAACATGTTGATATGCACACTAAACTAACACATACCTTCAACACCATTCTCATTGCATGACTGCAAAAAACAAAAAAAAAGAGAGAGAGATAATTCAAGCTTCACTCACATTAGTAATGTCTAGAAGGTTTATTTTACAAGAGTTAGTTCCGACAGAGCAATCTGATTGGACGAGAGGCTTTCCATGAGTGGTGATAATGGATGGTAACAGCACCGGCACGTTTAACTACACGTACCACTCAGTGTCCCTGGCATTCTACAATCGTTAATTACACCAACTGTTGTATCGTTAATTACACCAACATCAGACCACATGACCTTTTTCTATTGCTCCAAAGTCTTGCTCTAAAGTTTTCCCTCTAAAGCCTTTTTTTCTGACGAGTCTCAAAAACACATAGTTTTCTTATGACAACACAGCCGTTTAGTCTCACACACAGAGTGTGTGTGGAAATGCTCTTAAACATAGCCCTGATAACTACTCTCTGTTTTTATGATGCAATTTCAGCAAGTGTTTAAGTGCTCTCTGATCGATCATGCTCATTCATGATTAATTCCAACCACTTTTATTCTGTGAGGCTAACAGTTCAGCACTAGCCTTCCAGGTTTTAATAATATGTTGTATAGGTTTTGGCCAGATATCTCACACCCTCAGTCACAAATAAAACTGTGCTACACAGAGAACACTGCATATAAGGGGGGAGAAAATGATCCTGCACTCTTCTACAAGGTCAGGAGATTATTGCATCTATAACCCCATCACTCAATCTTGCCAGAGCCAATTACATACAACTCTCATCTGCTGTCACCATCACTTTGTCGTTTAATTCCATTCTGTCTCTCTCTCCGCTTTCTTCTCTCTCCCTCCCTTATTCTGTCTCAAACTTTCTGTTTCTCGCTGCTCTTTCCCTGTCGAGATATCTTGCCTGTGCAAGCTTCTGCTGTCAGCCTAACAGACGCATACAGACACACCGGCTCTGCTCTGTCTGTTTGCTCTCATCAAATTTCTGTCCCTGCTCTTGCGCACACACACAGCTTTTAATTCCTGACCTCTAAACAGTTAAAACCGACCAACAAGAATCTTAATTCAGAAAGTGACATCAAATCAACAATGAAAAAAGCAGCACTTCTTATTTTTAATGCCTTATACAAGTATTTGTTCAAACAACAACATAACATTCATCTGTTCATCAATAACACAGACTACCGTTTTTTTACCGGTTACTTTTTTGATGAGAGAAAAAAAAAAAAAAAAAGAAAAATGCACAGTGCCTTATGAAAGCATGGGCAAGGCATATCTTTAATTTTTTTCCTCTACACTCAAGGCATTTGGGTTTAAAATCAGCAAATGAATGAGATGATGTATCAGAATTTCAGCTTTAATTTTATGATATTTATTAACTTATATTTATTGTTATATATTTTTATATATATATATTTATTAACCTGGAACGTTTTTCCTTGAACCCACCATTTTTTTGTGATCAAAAATATCAAAACTACCAGCAGGTGTGTAATGCCTGACTGATCGTTTAAACAGTTTAACACTTTGAATGTCTACTCTTGGTCAGAGCCCTGGGTTTCACCTGTGAAGACTGGATTAGTTGTATAAACCAACATGAATACCAATGAGCTGTCTATGGGAGAAAAAAAAAGGCATTCTGAAGCTGAGTAAAAAAAAAGGGATAATCACTTATAGCTATTGCATAATCATTGTACAGAGCTAAAACAACATATGGACCCTCCTGAAAGAGAAAGAAAGAAACCTCTGATGTACAGCTGATGTACAGCCAAAGAAAACAGCAGCAGAGACAGAAGCAATGTAACAGCTGTGAAGAAAAAAAACCCAAAACAACACAGTCAATGACACTGACAAGATCCTCCACATGAAGGTATAAAAGGTGTCACAATCCACCGCTCAAAGAAGACTTTAACAGAGATATAGATGCCAGACCACAAGATGCAAACCACTCATCAACAGTTCAACAGAATCAAAAACCCAAACTGGAAAATGCAAATAAATATCAAGATGACCCACAAAAGATCTGGAACCGAGATGAATGTCTACCAAAGTGATAGAAAGGCCAGAAGAAAGGATCTGCTTGTGATCCAAAACACACAGGCTCATGGGTGAAGCCTGGTTGAGATCATGTCCAAATGCTTGGACTGCTTCTGTCTGCTTACGTGGCTGCTTCTGGAACGTCCACACTCCTGAGCTCGCTCTAAGCCATTTCCACAAGTTTGGGCCATAAAGGAGTTCCTGTGAGGCCAGGGTTTCAGAGTTGAAGCAGGCAGTCCAAACATGCCGTACTGAGAAAAACGGTTTACCTTGATGATGATATCCAAGAAATAGTGAAACACTATCAAAAGTCCTGGTTTGACTCGAACGCCCCTTGTAATTATGAGGAACGTCATTATGCAGCAAAACAATAACACAAAACACAATAAAAGGACCTCATCAGAGGAAAAAGATGAAATGTTTTAGATTGGTGAAGTCCATCAGCAGATCTTAACCCAAGTGAGCAGCTCCTAAAGAGGAGAGTAATGGGGGAGAACCAAACAGCAAACTCAAGGGTGATCTGCTATAAAACTTGGACAAAGAAAAACCAGAAAGCAAGGAATATGCAAAAGGTGTTATATACTTTTAATATTTTATGACTATACGTTCCAATACTTTTGCTCACCCAGCGATTAAGTGGTCTGCAACCAAAAAAAGGGTGACACTTACCTGCCTGATATAAAGGGAGAAGGAACTTCAGGAGGGAACGGAAAACCTGGGTGAACACAAACACACACACACTCGTGCAAAATCACAAAGACAGAACAGTGTACAATAACATGAAGATAAATAAATAAGTAAATGCTAACCAGGAGGTGGGGCGCTCATAGACAGTCCTGCGAGTAGAGCACAAAGATAAGAGTCACACACGCACTGTTTGTCTGACATTAACACACTCTACACACACTGCTACATAGGGGGTAACTGTCATGTAGAACACAGAGGAATTAAGCTATAGAGACCTTTTTCAGTTCTCAGATGATGGTATACTTTATCAACGCAATTTTACTGCAGGGAAAGCTGGTCAGGGAAAGACAAAAAGTTGAAACAGGGTACGATGACGACATCTGTGCGTGTCTATGTGTGTGTGTGTGTTTTAGTGTGCGTGTGTGCCCGACTGACCGTGACCTTATCCGGGTTTAAGCATTTAAGCGAACTTCCAATTCCAGCTCGTTCAGCAGATCACCCAGGTTCTAACCTTTACTGACACGGCATGGTCCTGAGCACCAAATGGGCCCTTGCAAAGTCAACTCCCAATTCTCAAACACACACACGCACGCACGCACAACACACATCTGGACAGCATGCATCCTTGTTTTGCCCGCACAGCCCCCTGATGAGAGTCAAGCTCAGAATAAAAGCTCGTCAACATTACTAAAAGAGAAATGTCTGAGGAACGCCCAAAGTGAAATAATTCCTCACAGAAAATAACATCATAACTGCAAATCATAATAAAAATCATTCCCACAATGCTGAGAAGTTTTTTTTTATTATTATTATTTTGGAACTTTTTGAACAAACATTTCAGGTTGGGTTTACGTCTGCGTGTAATTGTGTGCAGCCGAGTGTGAGCGTGTGTGTGTGTGTGTGTATGCACGCACAACAAGGGTTGGATGGGTTGCGTGCGGCGACATATTTGGCAGCGTATAAGAAAGCTAATGGCTGAGCCTGATTGTGGTAGCGTGCATGTCTTTCTTTTTCCCCCCCCATTCTCCTCGCTCCACCTTTCATCCTCTCCCTCTTTCTTTTTAATCATCATTAAAGCTGACTGAGACGAGGGCTTGTTTACAAACCTGAGTACTTACAGACTTAAGGGAAGATTAAGTGCTGAACAAGATAGTGAGTTGAGAAATCTTATAAGAGACAAGTTGAACCTGGTCTGGTGGTTAAAGGTTAAACCTCTGACAAATAGCAACTGGATAAAACTAAAATATATTCAAGATGTTTTTACCTGCTAATATAATATTTTCTGCAGTGTAGTAAGTTTAAACCTATTTAACTATCACTTACTTACCCTTTCTATTTACCACTTATTCTGTACAGAGTCACGGGAGGCCTGGAGCCTATCCAATGGGACTTGAGGCACTAGGTGGGGTACACACTGTATGGGGTGCCAATACATTGCAGGACACACAAGCACACACACACTCACAAACTACAGGCAATTTGGAAGTGTAGATGAATCTGCATGTCTTTGGAGTGTAGGAGGAAACCGGCGTAGCTGGAGGAAACGCACCAAGCACAGGGAGAACATGCAAACTCCATGCACATGGACCCGAAGTGGGACTCGAACCCTCAACCCTGGAGGCGCGAGGATATACAGTATAGTAGCGCTAACCACAATGCCACCCAGTTAGACTATGGATGGTAGAACAATTATAGATGTTGGGAAGATTGACAAATATTAAGAAAATTTGAATTAAAAAAAAAAAATCATTGGATGTAGTGTATTAAACAAATACTAAAAATCTTTTAATTGCATAATTACTGCAGTGATTAATATGATTCAGTCTGCAAGTTATTTAACCCTAACTGACGCAGTGAATAGCTTCTAACTTTTTAAACAACCATGTCAGTAGATGTAGTTTATGATCATGGAAAAGAGGTTATTACTGTATGTTTCTGAAGGGCTCAAATCATCATCCTGTTACCAAGCAACAAAAAAAAAAAAAACTACGAAGATTACTGAAACTGGAATCACAACAATCAGAGATCATTTAAACATTTGGTGAAGTTGCATCGTAGAAAAACAGACATTTGAAATCAAAGCTATGTTTTTTAGCTTTTTTCCTTGGGTTTATTTTCTCCTCCCCAATTTTTCTCCCTAAATAAGGCGTAGCCAATTACCACCCATCATTAGAGCACTCCTCCAACAACACAAGCACATGTTTTCTCCGTCCCATGTGATGTCAACTGATGAACTGCTTGCTTGCGCACTGTTGGGGGCGGCGTAAGAAGATAACGCTATCCACTTCTTCCGCTTGCACACAGACACCCATCATAGAGTCATAGTTGAGGGGAGGGCACCAAGTGCCTCCCACCCCTGCCGTCTGAGAGAGAGAGATTGGCCAATCCGCTCTCTCTAGGCTTCTGGCTGCAGAAGGCTATAGCATCACCTGGGATTCGAAGTCTGGATGATAAGGCGAGCTCGTTACTTCTGCGCCACTTGAGGGCCCAAATCAGAGCTACAGTATATTTAAATACTGTAATACCATATACATGCACAGACAATGTGACAAGAACATGAGAAGGATGTGAACTCTAAAGCTGGGGCATTTTACAGCAATGATCTAATTGTCCAATCAAAAAACTTTAATCATTATATCAATTTCTGATATTTTCCAGTCTGTTTAAAGAGAGTTTCAGCTTGGTGTATGAAGACGTCTGACCCACCGGAATTCTCATGTCGTGCAATAATCCTGAAACAAATCGGTCTCTCTTCAGCCCTACTCACCCGCGGCTCACATTTCAGACAGGATGAGATGAGAAAGAAACAGATGAATGGTTCACTCTTAAATTCTAAATTGTCGTAAGTTGTTACAGCACTTTTAAAACATTGAACATTACCTGGCTTGGAAACCCTTTTCTAGAATTCTACTGGCTAATAAAGTGTCAGATTTCTTTTATCAAATATCCCTGTACAGATTAGGGATACACTGGAAGCGTTTTATTTACAAGCTCAAATCCGGGACTGACACTAAACTGAGTACTTGGTATTAAACAAGGAGCATCATGGAATGTTTTATTTCACTCTCTTGATGCAGGTTGCTGCTGTATAGAGAGACACGCTAGGGGAAAGGATGCACACATGTCTCGGATGCACACATGCACACACTCTCTCTCTCTCTCTCTCTCTCTCTCTCTCTCACTCTCTTTCACACACAATTCACAGCACGGTACATTTATTTTTCCTGACAACCTTCATACTGGTACTCACTATTAGACAATAGACTCTCTACAGACTTTAAATGTCACATATTTTACCATTTCTTAAACAAGTGCACACAGATCTCAGAGCTCTCCCAAAGTGTGTGTGTGTGTGTGTGTGTGTGTGTGTGTGTGTGAATACTCCAAGACCTTCTCCAAGCACTTTTTACATCACAAACTCCCATTGCATTTCACTCCTCTTGCAACTGTGCTGTTCGAGTGTCGATGTAAATAAGCTCCTGCTAAGCCACACCCCTCCAGAGAACAAAAAGCTGAGCAACAAGCCGGAAGAAGGCGTCTTGTATGAGGTCACAATAGGGGGAAAATCTAACTGGTTTGTTTAAGTCTCAGCTAATACATAAAAAAAGGACTTTTGCTGGTGGATTCAAGTATTAATGGGTAAAGGAATGTGTCAGTTTGTTATTTAGAATATATTCCTTCCTTTTTAATCATTTCAAAACACTAAATGGTCACTAGTAAATGGGTCACTTAAAACTACAGTATACACACAATCGTTCACCAACACCACTTGCACATTACACTGAACTCCGCGGGTTGTTATTGCCATATCCCCCATACGGTCCTGACATCGCTCTTAGCCAATTTCCCCATGTTTGGGCCATTAAAGGAGTTCCTGGGAGGTGAAGGCAGTCCATCCATGACTCCGTCGTACTGAAAAAAACCTTAATCGTACCCGAGCACCAGTCAAACACTGGGATAAGTGCATTAGTGTAAGCAGGGCATTATTATATAGAGAAATAAAGGAAGTTTTTACGCTCATGATTGTGTTCTGTTATTCTGCACAATCAGAATTCCCCTCATATAAATCTGATATATGATCTGATATTTCTACAGTGTGCTATGTTTTGATTTTGATCATTAATCGGTCCAGATTGCTGTCATTTCGTGCCATCTGTTTATTAACTTCCTATAGGCGTAAGTCACATAGCATTCTGCGATATGTCAGAGTATGAGTAAATGAGCCTGGTATAGGAACGCTACTGACACCAAATGCATACCTAATACCGATACTCATATTTAAAATCAAGATTAATATTGATACAAGGAAATCATGAACATTTACAGCTTTTGAAACATTGACAATTTATTTCAACCTCACTAGACTGACTGCAAACAACAGTGGCTAAGATTCAATAAAAACTACCACTATGAGGATAAACATCAGCCATTTTTAAAGGTTAGCCTCAAAAAGATCTGCGACATTCTTCATAGAGGTACTTCCCTGGCCGGATCAGAACAGGACCATCTTGTCCTGGGATCATTCTCAGGATAAGAAGAAAGACGTGTGGTCACTGCAGCGCTGCAGTCGCAATGACACTGATTTAATCACGGATATCTGAGAACAAGAATGAAGAATCGGATGGATGAACGGCTTTGGCAAGATTTCTGATGAAAACCAGGAAAGCAGGATGAAATGGTTATCATCTCATCCTCGTTAATCCATGTTCCGGGCCTCTGCACAGTCTTGTGAGACTGAATCACTGCAGAAGCATTTTATGACAACATCCAAAAATCGATGTGGCAATAACACTTTCATATTTTTACTCCTAAGCATTAGGAACCTAAATGTTTTGCTTTTTGGACTAATGGTTAGTAGATGCACTTTAACAACAAAAATGTGCTCCTTTACTTTTGAACAAAGAGCATCACTCTTGTATCACTTCCATACCGTTTCCTCCTCTTCCTTTCTTCCCTAGCTGCAGATCTTTCCACCAAACCCCTCTCTCCCTCTCGCTCCATCTCTAGCTGGGTCGTTCAGCACATTTTCACACAGTTCTGCTGGCGTGGCACTTTCTCCTGCCACACGCTGCTATTTTTAGCCCAAACACTGCACATCTACATCACGAAAAGGAAAGGCAGGACAGGCCGGCACATGTGTACCAGCACGAGTTGTCAGCTCTGGGGTTAGGAGAAGGGGCTTGATTTAAAGACAGAATGGTTACAGCTCCAGTCAGGCTTAAAAGCATGCACTTCAAAGGCAGTGTCTGGCACAGATGTTTGATATTTTGGTAGGATGAAGGGGGCATGCCATGGGGCGGACAGGGCTGAGTCCAAGTGTGCTGCAGGATTTGGACGGGCATGATGGTTTTGAAGGTGACGGACCGGGATCATTTAGCTGTGGACTCATGAGGAATCTTACGAGAAGGATGTGTAGAAGCTACACCTCAGACCTGCAGCCAGTTACGCACACGTGTCTGAGCGATTTATAATCTGACTCATGTGAACACGCTCACATTCACATGTGCACAATGAGCACTGAGGGCCAACTGGATTTCCTGCTTAACCTGCAGAAGAACAGTGTTATTTATAGAGCTGGAAAATCAACAGAGAATTCATTAACCGTTATCTTAGGGCCAGACTCGGAAACACACAGAGTCACCAGTCCGCCTTCGGAGAACTCGGAGATCATGCATGGAAACTCGAGACAAACAGTAACCCCAAATCAAGTCAAGACCCGACCCAGTGACGCAATCCCACAATCCTTATTCACGTTGTAGGATATAGTTTGTTTATTACACATACTGTATAATCGTGCTATTTATTGGCTTGATTTCATATTAAATACATGACATTTCACTTTTCCCTTACCGCCACCTATTTAAGTGGCCTTTTTACAGTGTTACTGTGCAAAGTGTTATAGGATGATAAGTCAATAAGAAAAATAAATAAATAATCGGAATTTGCTGCGAACAGTAATATGAGGGGTGTTCAAGTCAAACAGGGACTTTTGCATATAAAACTTTTCACCTTTTCCCTCAGATGAGGTCCTTTATTGTGTTTTGGGTTGTTGTCATGCAGCATAATGAAGCTCCTCCAATTTCAAGGGGTGTTCGAGTCAAACCAGGACTTTTGATTGTGCAGAATAATAGAACGGTTATGAGAGAGAACCCCCCCGCTCCCCCCCTTATTTCTCTCTATAATCCCCTGCTACACTAATGCACTTATCCCAGTGTTTCACTGGTGCTTGGTTACCATCAAGGTAAAAAGTTCTCAGTACACCGGAACCATCTTTGCTTCTTGTCTGAGACACCGGCCTCCCAGGAACTATTTTAATGACCCAAACAGGTGAAAATGGATTAGAGCAAGAACAGAACTGTACAGGAGATGTGGCAATAACTCAAATAATCCATCCATTTTCAAGGATCAGGCATTCCACTTGCTGGATGTTCATGGAAATTACTGTAGTGGGCGGCCGGGGCTGTAATTCACCGACGTACGGCCTTCTTTAAAACAATTACATCATTTAAATGTTTTACTGCGGCATCACCATACTGTGCTTGAAGTGGACCCAGTGTGAGCAAATCCTTCAAGCGATTTTCATTTAGACTTAGTATCTGACTGGCTTGCCCTTCGACCCCAGACTAATAGAAGGAGCAAAAGCTACAGGGGACAAATGAACCTGGCCGTATGGACAGATTAACGATGACACGTGACCTCTTAGACAAGACTAATATAGATTATTTCTCTGACGCGCAAATCAAAATTAACAGATTATCCTGAGCATTCACAATTCTCTTCGACCTTTTGTTAAACGAGCACTAATAAATAATTGCAGACACACACACACACACACACACACACACACACACACACAAAACGTGAGGTACATGGGAGTATGGTACTTGGGTATGCAGCAATGCCTGTGACTGCCTCAGAGCACTGACGTAAGAGCTAAAAGAACATACCGATCTCCAGAGCGATGAAGGAACTGTGGTGTGTAACAATGCTGTGATGTCATTGTATAGAAAAATGAAAAAACAGCTGGAGTGTGTTATTGTGTGTGAGTGGTAAAGCACTAATACAGCTCTCCATAAGGACCAGTTGACCCTAACATCATAGGAATGCACAGCTCAGACATTTCTGTGTGTGTGTGTGTGTGTGTGTGTGTGTCAGATAGTGAGTTTCTTACGTGGTGGGCGTTGTATAAAAGGGGGAGTAGAGCTGATGGAGAGAAGAGGAAATGGTGGAGGAGGAATATTGGGGGCAAAGAAGGGAGGAAGCTTAGAGGATGGCGGCTGAGCATTGATGGGGGGTTCAGAGGAGGGCTGCACCTGCAAAACACACACACACACACATTATATATATATATATATATATATATATATATATATATATATATAAACAACACTCTATAAAAAACA
>JAQMYJ010000020.1:2030419-2043210 GCA_030014305.1 Clarias laeviceps
ACACACACACACACACACACACACACACACCCACACACACACACACACACACACACACACACACACACACACACACAATGAGGGATCACTAGACAATAAAAAAAAAAGGGGATGCAAAGCGTGCCTTGGGATTCCAGATTATTATTTTTTTTTTTTTAATAAATGCAAGCATTTACGGACACTGTACTGACCTTCACACCCCACAATCACATTAAAATGCTGTTCACAATTACACATAACCCAGAAACACAGAAACCTGAACTAGTGCTTAGTGTGCACACTGCCCTGATGCTTTACAGGCCTAGACATCAGTTTCAATGGTGTGTCATGTGATCGGGCGTGGCTCGGTCATCTCTGCTAGGACCACAGTAGTTACAGAGCAGGAACAGAAAGCCAATAACATGTCTGAGAAAGGCAATGAGAGGCTAAGACGTACCCGGAGGAGCAGTCTGGCTTAGAGGCGCTCTCATCGTGACCGCCCTGAGCACACGGAGAGAAACAAGGCTTGTGTTAACATCTCTTAAAGTTACAGACTTTACCTGATGGTTAACGCTTCTTAACTAAAGAAAGATCAATACAGCGTACCGTGCTTTGGTCAGACGAGCCTAAGGTCATGAACTCCAGGCTCGTGCGCAGTTTCCTCTGTTTGTCGCAGTACACCTTCCAGGTGTCCTCGTTAAAGCCGTAATTAAAATAGTCGGACAGGTCCGCACCTGATTGCATCCACACACACAAACACATACATACATATATATACATATTATACACACATATATACACACACACATACACACCCACGCAAACACAAACATGTACAAAACTGTTCACAGACATCTGACCAGAACAAACTCTTGTTCATGATTAGAAGGACCACATTTTTCCACTTGCATCAATGCGCTAGTTTAGTCAGTACAGGTTGAACGACTGAAGTGAGATTTATTAGTCTTGCTCTGAAAGACTAATGTGGCTAACAGGCAGATCAAGCTTACGCATCATACATCCTGCATGCAAACTGGAAATTTAGGCGATTAAGAAATAAGCTTGTTTTTCAGGCATTCATGCCTCAAATTATGATTACGAGGGGTGTTCAAGTCAAACCGGGACTTTCATTTGCCCAGAATGGCAGAACACAACTATGAAAGTAAAAACTCCCTTTATTTCTCTATATAAACGCCTCTGCTACACTAACGCACTTATCCTAGCGTATTATATAGTGCTTGGATGCCATCAAGGTAGAGCGTTTTCTCAGTACACCAGAGCTATGATTGGACTCCCCGCTTCATGTCTGAACCCCTGGCCTCCCAGGAACTCCTTTAACAGTCCAAACGGCTTGGAGTGAGGTCAGATATGTGGGATATGGTAGTAACTTCCAGACGAGTTCCTGTAATGTGCAAGTATTAGTGAATGACTGTGTCTACAGTTCCCACAGACAGAAGCATCCCTTCTGCAAGTTGGTGACAAGTTATCCGTCGATTTTCAAGGATCCGACATTCCACTTGCTGAATTATGAATGCCGGGATTGTCATTCACAGTCCTACGGCTTTCTTTCTTTCACCAAAATTTCATCAAAGGTCCTGGTTTGACTTGAACATCCTACGGCTAGAAGTTGCACCACGTTAGAAAACAGCAAATGTGGATTACACCTAAGGACAATTGAACTGAAACTACAGAATACTGTACTTACTTCAGGTGCTAAGGAAAGCCTTTTTTCCCCAGATGCTGCTACAGTTTGATGACTGTATATTACAGACAGCTGTAAACCATACAAGCATGTCTATATAATTCTGATTATTTTAATCATTATTGAAAGTTTGAGTTTTGATTGTGATGATTTAGACATTACAATACCAGTTATAACAGTACAGTTATGGGAGTGAAAACTCCCTTTATTTCTCGATATAATCCCCAGCTACACTAATGCACTTATCCCAGCATTTCACTAGTGCCTGGATAACAATCAATACACAGTACAGTACAGTACACTGTAAATGTGTACTGTACTGTATATTGTGATTCAATAGCGATATTAGACCTCAAAAATTACTTTGCACAAGAGTAAGGTTTTTCTTGGATCCTTTAAAGAAGTGTGTTCTTCTCCCACATTACTTGAACAGACAATCAGTCAATACATGGTATCGGTGCTAAAAAGTGTCTCATGTACTGGAAGTGAAAATGTGAATTTTCAGATAGGATCATATAAAAATGTTAATACTTAATGCTTCTTATCTCCCAACCCATGCTTCATTTTTTGTAAATATACACATTTATATTTTTATCAGATAAGAAACACATTTGCTAAATACAATTTCATGCCCTTTTATGTACTGTATGTAACGTTTTTGAATTCAAATCTTTCAATGATCTTAATTGTCATTCAGATAAAACTTGTCCAATTTAGATTTCATATGAAAAGGCATAAATCCGAAAAAAAGTGTTAAGATTTTTAAAATATTGCAACATGAATTTGACATGGTTACGGACACTACAGATTTTTTGCTTTTTTTTTTTTTAGCTTTTACCAAAAACCATCTCTAATGTAAAAAACTGAAGTAGCCCTGGAATTTTAATGGTATATGTGTTAAAAATAATAATTGCGCTGATTACAAAAAGCAATTTGAACTCAATAAGTTATAGTTTTCTGTGTTTTATGGCCACATAACATACTGTAAGGTGTGTGTCTAATTTTGAGCATTTAAACAAAACCACTTAGTAATTTGTAGAAAAAAAATCCTTAATTGTGCACGGAATACTTGAAGCAATGGTTTTACAGGTCATATGCTTCTTGAGGCAATTTTAGTACCAATACTCAAAGAAATATTAATAATTACAAAAGATGGTATAACACTGAAAATTTACTGTATATATAAAAATCATCTTAGGTTAGCAACTTGTTTTTCTTAGGGAAGCAAGATTAAACAATTCCATGTCGCATAAACTTCAGAAGTAGCTTCTTTGGGACAAACATTTTCTGTATTATATGTATAACAAAACATTTTTATATCAATTTTTTTTTTATATTTTTATAGCACCAATTGTGTTTTGGTCGAATACACACCTGGTTTTCTCCAAGGCTTCTCATCCACCTCGTCTTCCACCTGCAATGAATTGCCGACAATTCTGTCGACTAAAACCAGAGCCCCTGATCTTCCTCTGACCTTCGTGCCTGGGAAACATTAGTGCAAACACATACAATAAGTGCTCAAATAATGAAAAACATTTTTTGATCATACGGAAGTGTGAAATACGAGTTGCTGTAGCTAAATGTTGCTAAAATCATGCAAATATCAAACGAAATACTAAAAAGATTTATAGCAATAACCTGGAGCACATTCTGGACCAGAACGACCATAAGAGCTTGTTCTCAAGAAGAAACACTACATTTGTTGGCGATATGTCAAGCAGTCATTGAGACTGACACCCTGAAGCATTGAGATTTCACACTCTGTGTTCAGGTGCTCTCCTAAAGATTGTTTGTTAATATCAAGACTACAAAAAAATTCTCCTTATTTGGTGTCAATACCTAAAAGTGTTGCTAAGTGATAGCCATCTAATTTTTTTTTTACATGTCAGGGCTGAACATCCTGCATATCGTCACTGGTTGGATGTACATATTTCTTTTTGTTTTCCTATAAGTTCTTGCATTGATCACACTTTATGCCCAGAGGATGATGATGAGGAGGAGGAGGAGAAATAGAAACAGTAGAAGAAGGAGGAGGAGGAGGAAGAGAAGAAGCAGTAGGAGGAGGAGTGGAAGCATTAGTACAAGAAGGAGGAGAAGGAGTTGAAGCAGTAGTTGTGGATGTAGCCGTAGTAGGTGTAGAAGAAGTGTACAAGGAGAAGGAGGAAGAATAGAAGTTGTAGCTCTAGATGTAGTAGAAGTAATAATAGAGGAATTATTAGAAGTTGTAGTTTCAGCTGTAGTAGAAGTATAAGTTGTAGTAGGAGCAAAAGTTTTAGTCGTAGAAGTAGTTTAGAAGATGGAGGAGGAAGAAAAGCAGTAATAGCTGTAGATGTATTAATAGCAGGTATAGTAAGAATAGAAGCAGAAGTAGTAATAGACGTTGTAGCTCTAGATGTAGAAGTAGTAGAAGTAGTAGTTCTAATAGCTGTAGATGAAGTAAAAGTAGACCTAATGGGGGAGCTGTAGATTTAGCAGAAGTAAAAGTAGGTGCTGTAGTAGGAGTAGAAGAGTAGAAGACAGCAGATGCTTGCTCCCCTGATGCTTGAACCCCAATTCTAAATGCTCCTCCACATGTCGTTTATGTTTTTAAGATAAAGAGTTGAGAAGTTAAAAGGTTAGGAAGATATTACCGGACTCGCTGCTTGTGCCCGAGGTCTTGAGACTGGCAGAAGCGGTGCTGCAAAATAGAAACACAGAGAAACACTACAGTCACTGAACTATCACAGCATCACTGGCAGAGAATCCCATCACACACTCTTACTGATCATTATTTAATTAATTAATTTAAGCTATAGGTAAAATAAGACATACAAATAAATAAATAAATAAATAAATAAATATGATATGAAATATTAATCCATGACAATCACATTAGCAGGATTGTAGCTGCTGTGAATCGTAATATAATATAAGGAGGTGTTCAAGTCAAACTGGGAAAGTTTTGAGTCTAAAACTTTCCTTTGAGGCCAGTGTTTCAGACGTGATGCAGACAGTCTGATCATGGTGTACTGAGAAAACTTTCTACCTTGATGGTATCCAAGCACTAGTGAAACGCTTGGATAAGTGCAGGAAACATCAGGCATGAGTGTGTCTTGTTTTACCACAGGGAGTGAATACTCACGTGCTCTGGTCGCATCCTGCTTTGATGTTGCTGATAGTAACACGTAGGTTATCGTCGCTACCCGAGTCGCTGTTTGCATTACGGTCCTTTGTGACAGAAGAACACACATGTTTACTGCTTTGGCCGGTAACAAAATCAGCGATTGAAAGGTGAAATATCTCACCTTATCATTCACTCCATTAGCACCTTCTGCATCTCCAACTAAAGCACTAAAGGCAAATGAAGAGACCCACAGTTAGACAAAGTTAAATAGGAGAAGTAGAGGCACAACTTCATAGACCTTTCCTACTGTAGGGCACCAAGTTCAAGTAATCACCCATTTATCACACCCGTCAAGTCATGAAGTGAATGGCACGGTGGGGGGGTTGTAGCAACAATCTGTACAGTACTGCAGTCCTCCAAGACTGCAACACTGGTGCAGAACGAAAATGAAGACGACGATAAAAAAAAATGAGACCTTGCTAAAACCGGAATCTAGGTCATGTGACTAAGCAAGGTTAAGAAAGACTCAAACTCAGAGCTTGAGCAGGGTCGTGAGTATCGTATGATAATCTAACTCTGTTTATAGCAGCACAAAGGTGTGAAGGTATTATTAATTGTCGGTTAGTTTGAGTGGCTTTAAGGATCGGTTTACACGCCAGGCTTCGGGATCAGAGCAGCGTATCAAACGTTATACGGAATAAGAACTGAAAGCTAGACCTCTGACAAATGTGTACACTCAGAAATGCTGCGTCGAGCTCCAACAGTGAGTCTGGAAGTATGAGCTCTCGAGGATGTGTGTGTGTGTGTGTGTGTGTGTGTTTGTGTGTGTAAGCCGATGAATTTAATAAGCACTCAAACAGCTATTTCTCCCCCAGTTTCACATCCACTCAGCGTTTTATTTTTCCCTGATATGTCATTACCAAGCACCAAGCTTAGCGGGTTTTAAATATCCATGCTTCATTAGTGTAGCATACCTCCACCTAATGAGAAATAAATCTGATGACCCATTTCATCCAGGCTGCTTGCTCACACTCCCTCACAAACAACGGTTTATTATGCATTTAACTCAGTGCTTGCGATGCCAGAGGCAAAACTGAAATGCAAGACGTGTGAACGGTTCAGTAGGACTTAATTGCTGCACTCAGGGTCCTCTTTATTATGAGCATGAGGATATTAATGCAGTTATTTAAGCGACCAGTCATGTTGCGGCAACACAATGCAATACAAAACATAAAGATCCAGGTCAAGAGCTTCAGATAAATCAGCAATGTCTGAAATAAACATTATTCAAACCAGACCAACATTCATTAGTTAACAGGTAAAAGTGTTTTTAATACAGCTGACGGTAGTATTGTATGAAGGGCGTTCAAGTCAAAGCGGGACTTTTGGTAACACCAGTGCACCAGAGCCATCATCGGACTGCATGCCATTTTCATGTCTGAAATCCTGGCCTCCTTTAATGGCTCAAATGTGGAAATTACTTGTAGTGCGGTCAGGACTGTACAGGAGACGTGGCAATAACTCCTAGCCGAGTGTTCCTGTAACATGCAAGTGGTGTTGGTGAATGATTATGTGTACAGTTTCCAGCAAGTCCTTTTTTTTTTTTTTTTTTTAACAGATTAGATGTTCCACTTGCTGAATGCTCACGGGGACGACTGCAGTGGGCTCAGAGCCACCTCTCCCATGATCGTCATTCACGGACGTACGGCCTTCTTCAAGCATGTTTAGTGTTTACAGCCTTTTGTAAATGACATTTATATCATCAGAAACTTCATCATAAATCACAGTCTGACTAGAACAATTTGATCTGATCTGAATAGGGTCCAAGCACTATGGGTCATGTGATCAGACATGGAGGAAACGCACTCACCTGAAAATTTCAGTCTCTGTCTTTTTATCGTCATCATCATCACTAGGAGCATCGTCGTCATCATGGTTGTCTGTAAGAAGTGAACAGACAGAATAAGAATATTAATTGAGTGTGTGTCTGTGTGTAGTTTATGTTTAAAGTTTTTAAACATCTGTTCATCCAGGCAGGCAGAAGTCTGAACACAGTGTGTTGTGGAATGGTTTTATATGAATTGTGTATCTGTGATCTGAAGACCACCTGCAGCTGAAAACAATGGTCTGATATCAACGAATACCGCGGAAGCCTTATTAATGTTGAGTAACTATGCAGTCGGGTTTGTTTGATACACGATAAATCAGGTTTTTATGACGTCAGTTTGGTGTATGATTTCACCGGTGGCATTAATTAACTTAATTCTCACCTCCATACAGCCAGTCCTCGTCATCCGCACTAGCGTAGGCTTTCGTTGTTTCCATTTCCCCAGCTGACATGTCTGAGGGACAGACCACCCGGAAAAGCCCTGGGGGGGGGAAATAACTTTTCATAAAAAAAAAAGTTGATTTGAGGCGCAAACACGAGCAGCAGGAAACAGCTGTCAAAGCGGTGCGTGGTTTCTAAGGACACGCGGTGCTCGCGCATGTCACGTGACCTTCAGTCCCGCAGGAAGTGAACAACGTTGAAATATACGTATACTGAATAAACCGTACTAATCACCTCTCATAGATAGATAGATAGATAGATAGGAAGTAATTTCCACGCGTGTGTCTGTGTGTTATATAACACACACACATTGCCAAAAGTATTCACTCGTTTGTCTTCATGTGCATATGAAATTGAGTAACATTCAATTAGATTTTTAATCCAGAGGGTTTAATATGATGTTTTCAGCTATAACAGCTTCAACTCTTCTGGGAAGGTTTTCCACAAAGTTTAGGAGTCTGTTTATGGGAGTAGACTCTGTGCAGGCCACACCAAACTTGCTCATCCATGTCTTTATGGACCAAGACATTTTGGACAATTTCATGCTCCCAACATTGCAGGAACAGTTTGGGGATGGACCCTTCCTATTCCAACATGACTGCATACCAGTGTTCAGCAATATGTGGTACGAGATTCATTCTGGAGATTCACCATGAATTTCCATTTTTTTTTACTGTACAAAATGTGCCTGAATATTATGTATAAGTGCCTTTCACTCTTAAATGTGAAACTAAATATGAAAATATTATGATATGATATGATGATATCATATAATATATATAAAACTCTTTAATGTGAAAATAAATATTTCATACAGTACATTGGAGGACCCAAATCCAGTCTTAGAAGATTTTCTGTCTGTATGTGTCTGTCCAGCCAGATTGTGTCACAGTATCATGCAAAACTGGCTGGACAGAATTTAATAAACCTTTTGCACTACTTAGATATCTGATATAAGCTACTTGTAAACAAACACCTGCACCAATAGATATTAATAAGAAAAGCTAAACTGAAAACTGAACTGGGATTACTCAGTATATTCATGGCTGAAATAAAAGGGGTATACATGAATTTTAATGCGCTGGAGTCGTTTTAAGACAAAACTTAATCTTTATGCGGTCTACTTTTTCGATTTCTTATCTATGATTCACTTTCTGATTACAGAACAAGGAGTTTATTTGGCAGATTGAAGAGAAGTACAAGATAGTATAAACAAGGTGTAAGATTACAAACTTTTCTTTCTTTGTTTTAATACGTTTTTTAATAGCAGAGGAGCTCTGCTGTACATAAAGACAGACAGACATGTACGTGGGCTTCAACCTGAAATAATAATAATAATAATAATATCACTTATTACAGTAAGGCTGATCAGTTTATTTTTAGATTTAACCTTTTGACTATATCTACAAACTCATTAACAGTCATACATTATTATTATTATTATTAATATCATAACTCTTTAATGTGAAAATTTCCAAAGGAAAAAAAGTTGTTTTTCATATAACAAAAATAACAATTAAAAAATTGTTAAGAAAAGTATAAAATACAAAATTCAAATATAATACAAATAACTATCCACAGTTAACAGAACAATAAAAATATCAGTACAATATATAAAATATCTATAGGACAGTATAAGCAAACTTAACTGAAAATATGTAAATAAATATAAGTGATGATAACTCATCATATGGAAACCTCCCAGATATGACGTATAATTCTTGCGCCAGCGTGGTGCCACGTCACCTTTACGAGACTCGCGCGATTTGTTTTGGTATGAAACTTTCTGCGTGAACGTTTAACCGACAGCATTTATTCTTATCATCATTATTATTACAGTTTTCTCTATTTCTGGATCCCGGGAGCGATGTTGTCTCCAGATGTTTTCGCGGCTTTTCCCGGACAGATGTGGGAGAAGGTGCTGGCGAAGGTAAACAGAGCGCTGGTGTTCCTGGACGACGCGTGTGCGGAGAGCCTGCACTGGAGCGGAGGAGCGGCTCTCCTGCTCGAGGCTGGCGCACGAAATGTCAAGCGCTTTTCCAGCTTCGAGGCTGGAGCGGCAAACGAGCCGAAAGCCGTGTTTGTGGTGAGCACACTGCTGAAAGGCAGGACGGCGGATATCATTAAGGACGTGGTGTCTCTTAGCCACTTCCGGTACTGCGTGGTGTGTACGGCGGTGCCACACTCTGTGCACCTGCTGGCTGATGGAGGAGGCTCCGCCCCTGAGAATGACGTCACTGTGGTGTTTAGACGCTTCCAGGAGAAGATGTGTGGCTGGATGGGTGATGCTGAGTACACAGCCGAGGTCATGTATGCCCCGGTGCTCCTCGCCAGGGTGACCTCTCAGCTCCTGATCGCACCCGGCTTTGCTGATCTCTTCCCTCTGTTAGACTCGGATCTCGCCTCCATCAACCACAAGCGGCCGGAGAAGCGCCGGTTCTCGAGTCTCGCCGACCTGGACGTGAATTCTCTCCCTAATGAGCTGCAGCTTAAGATCAGAACGCTGGTCTCGGCTCTGAACACACTCTTCGAGGTGTCAAACACACGGGAGGAAAGCTTCACCGTGGGCCCGATGAGTCGCCTGATAGCCTCCGAGCTGGCCAACCATCCGCAGGCTAAAAACCGGAGGAAGTCCGTCTCCGCACATAAAGCCTCGCTGGTGTTCATCGACAGAACTCTTGATCTGACAGGTTGAGTGACGCAGATACCTGGTTAAAAGTCTCAGTCGTAGCGAGCACTAACTATAATCACTACATGGGGCGAAAGCTTTGTGGACACCTGACCTGATGTGTTTACTGAACATCCAGTTCCAGATTTATTCCCTTTTCAGTGGTTGAGATGGTGACTAAAATGGTCACCGGTATGTTGTTTTGTGACCAGTTCTATCCAGGTAGCCGCCACCCCAAAAATCGAAAAGGATGTTTTTCCTCTCCTGTGTCTGCTTGGCCAGCATGAGAGTACAGGAGCATATGCGTGAGAGTAGAGCAGAACTGCGCTTAACAATGAGAGCTCTTCATCAGACCTGCATGTGCCTCTGTACTTTCATGGACTGTGCACAGTGAATATACAGTGCCAGTCAAAAGTTTGACATCATTTCGGATTTATTTTCTACATTATAGAACAATACTGGATTTTTAAAAAAAACTATTAAATAACACTTATGGCATTAGGTAATTAAGCAACAATGCAAGAACTGTGTGTATTGTCGAGAAATTGTTGCATATTTTGGATGCCATTAGCCTTGTTTTACAATGTAGAAAGAAAAAAAAATTCGGAAAGATCCTGGAATTAGAAGATGTGTCCAAATTTTGACTGGTAGTGCGCTTGCATGCACAGGCTCCAAAACCACGGAAGAGACTAATTTAGCATTTAATTTTGGAGTATTTTTTCGTCACTCAGTGTGACGTACCTTAGCTAGCTTGCTGACTGGCTACAGATGGTTAATGTTAGTCAGGTGCTGCATTCTGCTCCACAGTGTAATTTAAACAGTTCACCCTGCTCTCTGCTCTGTCCTGTGAGAATGCTGGTTAAGGGACCTCCCCTAAATAATAAAATTCCTCCATTCAGAACACTGTGTGACATCACCAGCACAGACATCACTCCCTCCTTTCTCCCTTACTATCAAGGATGACATAATCATAATAGTACTTATTCATAATTTGTAAGTAATCTAAATATATCATAATCAGTAATGAATTAATATTGCATAGGCTATTAATCTGCATAATATAAATTTCTTTAGTAGTGACAGGATCCATCTTAATAAAATACTGCAGATCTACTCTTACCCAGGCTGCGTCCTAGAGTTAGTGTATTTAATGATTGTAAAACACCTGCGATGCCGAGTGATGCATATAGTTAAAGGTTTTAGTGATGTTGCGGTTCATTATAAGCACTCGTGGAGTGCCTCTCATCCAATCAGATTGCTCGGCCGGAGCTAACTGTTATGTAATGTACAGTATAATTAATATATTTTTTTTTCCATAGTGTGAAAGTTCCATCAACAGGTGTCCGAGGTTTACCAGGGTAAACTGTTGCTGCTACTGTGGACATTTTATTAAATATTTAGTACATAATATATCAAAACAAACAAAAAAAAGGTATATTAGAAAACATAATACAAGGTACATCATGTCATTCCTAAAAAGATTAATATTATGCAGATTAATAGCCTGTGCAATATTAACGAATTATTGATTAAAATATATGTAGATTTCTTACACATTATTATTATTTTTATATTAAGTAATACAAATGTTACATCATCCTTGATAACAATAATTTATTATTTAGTTATTTTGTGCTACAGCAAGGTCTGTTGGGTAATTTTGCTCGTCCATGATGAACCAATGTTCACTCTTTCCCTTTATTGCTCACACTTCCCTTTGAACAGAGTACTTTCACTCCTTATAGTTTGGAATCTTACCTAAGATGGCTGAATCCCCTGTGCAGTCCACTTCACAGGGAGCTACTAGCCGTACTTTACCTCAGTCCCTGTCTATCCAAACCCTGCATCCTCTACATCAACAACCCAGACACGAACAGGGTTCAATCTTGGCTCCTAAGGATTTATATTTATCTAGAGCAATGCCTTTGCTGTTATAATGAGCTCCACTCTTCTGGGGAGACTTTAGATTATGAAGTATCACTGTTAGGGGTTGCGATCATTCAGCCACAAGAGCATTAGTAAGATCAAATAAGGAAGCCTGGAGTGCAGCTTCATGGGGCTTGTCATGCTGGAACGAGTTTGAGCTTCTTAGTTCCAGTGAAGGGAAATTGAAATGTTCCACCATATAGAGACATGTTTGCAGCAAAAACGTGGAAAAGAACCATGTGTGTATATGAGGGTCAGGTGTCCACATTCTTTTGGGGATAAAATTTCAACTTTTGCTCTTTTTCAGATATATTCTTCCTGTCTTTTTATTTATGAACCATACTTCCGTAATCGATCATATTGTGGAATCATATTGTACATTGTTGAATACCGAACATGTATCATGGATGGATTAGGGTAGTGATGCGATGTTGTTTCTGTGACAGTATGATGCTACCAAATGAGAACACTGTTGGAAAAGGAGGTTTCAAGAAGCATAGAGTGTACTCAGACATGGATCGAATCTGATACGGAAGCATTCGTACCTGAGCACGGAAGTAGATCGCTTTTTAGACACGTCATCAGTGCTGTCTGTCCACTAGAATCCAGTGGTTAAAGTGGTCAGGCTTGTCCTAAAGCACCAATGCCTTATAGAGTTTTATGATCATATTGATAATTAATTGATGAGGTCATTCATGCTCAACCGTTTTGAAAGTGACTAATAGTAATCGTTCTAATAGTAACTCCCTTTTTCTCACAGGAGCTGTCGGACATCACGGCGACAACCTGGTGGAGAAGATATTGTCTGTTTTACCTTCGTTGTTGGGGCATGTGACTGATGTACAAGTAGACATGCTGGAGCTGACGAGTCTTCAGTGCACGCCTGAGGCACAGGGGGTCCTGGCACCTGGCTGTCTGGGACAGACTCAGTAAGGACATCCACACTGACTCAGAACATGAACACTGAGATGACACTGACTGCATTTACACTGACACTGAGTTTAGAGCAGTGGTTCTCAAACATTTTCTGTCATTCCCCACTTGAGGGGGTGGGCGAATTTTCAAGCCCCACTTGTCAACAAAT
>JAQMYJ010000020.1:2046612-2064945 GCA_030014305.1 Clarias laeviceps
AATTATGTTGCCCAGAGGAAGCATGTAAAGAGAAAAAAGCAGTGGGCCTAAAACCGAACCCTGTGGAACACCAAACTCCACTTTAGAACATGCAAAATGGTCACCATTTAAATCTACAAACTGATAACAATCAGTCAAATAGGATCTGAGCCATGAGAGGGCCATTCCCTTAATTCCTACTACATTTTTTAATCTGTGAAGGAGAATACTATGATCAATACTGTGTCAAAAGCTGCACTGAGGTCGAGTAACACAAGTATAGTGAATCATACTTATCATAAATTCACCTGTTTGTGTTTGAATAACACCAGCGATGTTGTCTGGCTGATGCCACCCTCTGTGTGGCGGGATGTGGGAACAATCAACCTCAGGTTTTGGTTCCCTTAGATGATTATGCGTTTCTCTGTTATATAACAATGGAGATGTTTCATAAAAACAAGTCATTACTGTAAGTGAAAAAGTAGAGATTAATTCTCTCTCTCTCTTTCTCTCTCTCTCTCTCTCTCTCTCTCTCTCTCTCTCTCTTTCTTTTGCCCTCTCTCTCTAATGCAGTGATCTCATTGCCCTGCATTTGAACTCCACTTTGCTTTGGCCACGCTAACTAGTTGTGTCATTGTAAAAACATTAAGCGAGTTCAGCTTTTTTGTCGTTCATGCTTAAAAACTTTTGACAGGGCTGTAAAAACAGACTAGAGATCAGACACTTTGTACTTGGTGATTGAACCTGCTCCCAGATAAACTCTAGTATCATGTATTAGTACAGTATTTGTGCATTATAAGGGCTGACTTAATGGACAATGCCAGGGCCTTTAAGCTTAGTCTAAAGTTAAAAGCATCACTGAGGAAAGCAGTTTGCTATTTAGTCTCTTGGACCTGCTGTCAGTCCGGGGATTGGACAGGATTGGTAAATTTTCTTTTCTTTCTCTACAGTATTTTTACTTTTATAAGATATTCAAGCACAATTAGTCTTTAAGACTCAGGATGTGGCAGATAAGGTTAGTGGTACTGGAGCGTCTACTGTCAGATTAGTCCCTTGCCCTGCCGAGATACACATTTAATGTTGCGTTCAAGTTAATTCCAAAAGGCAACCTCCAGTTCTATAAAAATGAGGTGCCAAAACAAGCAGTTCCTTGAAAGACCACTAGGAACGGGTCCCAAAAGTGAGTCAATCCCACTTGTTAAAATGTCCAACTTAACATCAGAAATAAATGTTTACAGCCTGGTAAAGGAAAATGCTTTTGGTCACAATAGCTAGGGTTTTCCATTTATGACAACTGTACAGGGGGTGAATTTTTATTTAGTTCATCAGGTACAATTATTAAGCCATAACATTTTTCACAACTAGGGGCGTTGTCAATTTGAGTGACAGCTGTACTGAAAGTGCTAGCTGTCAGCTTGGCATAAATTTATCTAACCAGCTAACTGTAATCTGGGACGTTTATAGTCATGGGACGACATGTAGGGTATGAATGACGGAGTTCAAAGTAACGCTAGCATATAAATTAATGTTAGCTACCTTAGCATTTTAGCTAAGTTAAAGCTAAAGACAACATGGATGTTTGTTTTTAGTTAGCAACAACCTTGCCAGGTAATGTTAATGATATGATGGGTTTCCCTCCTCAAAGCATTGAATTGCGCAAAGTTATAGATAGAACAAGTTAAAATAAAGACATCCTGGTTTGAAAACGTGCAAAAATGTTTTTGTATGCTCAGTTGTCGGTAACGGCAAGTCAGACTTCAAATTTTTTTTTTTTTAAATCTGTAGTAATCAGGAAAATTGCAGTCAGTGCATCTTTAGGTTGTTCTTTTTCAGGTTGGTCTTTCCTAGAGAGGTTACAAGCTTTATTTGATTGTGGTGCTAATCCGAAGAATGCTTGGTTGCAGGATTGATAAACCTGATTAAATCTCCCACCGAGACTTTTGCACCGTGACGTCATGGGCAAAATTATTACCAGTCATCGGATTTGCACCGATCACGCACGCACACACACTCACACACACGCGCACACACACACACACACACACACACACACAGACACACACAGACACACAGACCAAACTCCACATGTCATATATCAACACCACATCCCCGCTAATGATCACGACAGGTCATTACTGTATTACAGGAGCACCACAGCATTATGCAAAACCACACCGCCGGAGATCAGGGGCAATAAACAGGAGCTGAGTGAGGCCCAGATGGCACAGAGCTACCAGTGCAGGGGACCAGCAACAGTCTCACAGTGCTACAAGAGAATCAAATACATTGTATGTTCAGTTCAAGGCAACACACATAGAACGACACAGTGCTTACGTTCAGACTGTTAGTAAATGTCAGTTTATGCTTTTGAAGCATGAACTGATAGATACAAGTGCAGAATAACTTTTAAAATGTTAATTTTAAAATTTTTAAATGAAAGTGAACAGTTCATCAGTAAGAATGGAAGTATGCTTGACAGATGCAGCAAGGTGACGAGGTGTTTTTTTTATTATTTTTTTTTATTTTAAGTTTTTCCAAAATTCAATGGGTGTTCAAGTCAAACCAAGACTTTTTATTGTGCAGAATAACAAAACGCAGGGATTTATTTCTCTATATAAGGTACTACCACACTAAAGCAGTTATCCCATAGTTTTTTTCCTAGTGCTTGGATACCATCAAGGTAAAAAGATTCCTTAATACACCAAGAGGTCTGAAACCATTTAAATATGTTACTGCAGCCAAGACTCTCATTACCGTACTGTGCTTGAAGTCTTCTGTAAATGTCAGTTTTTACGCCTTCGTTCACCAAAAAATTTGTCACAGGTCCCAGTTTGACTTGAAAACTCCTCATGGTTCAAAAAGTGTGAATCGATTCTAGATTGAAAACTGATTAACAAAACAAAAGATTGATTAAATTGCGTAATGGATTTACTCGCACAGCCCTACTGTACCTACTACGACCCCAAACTGCTTGAAAAAAACCTGAGGGTTGTGCGAGGTTGTAAGTCGTCCTTGTTCTTCTTATTTATGGTCTAATAGAACTACACAAATTTTTCTTGTTTCTTGTTTGTATGTTTGGACTATTTCGCAAGTCAGTCAACAAGCAACCAAGCACAGCATTTAAACTAATTTGTTTTCTCAGTCTGCCAGTCACTGTTTCCTCAGTTTCTGTCGTGTAAGTTCCAGCAGTTCCATTTATCCAATGCTGATTTTTTTTTTAGGCTTTTGCTGTGGCGAAACAACCCAAGTGCAAAGCGTATGCTAAGGAGCTTCCTACTGCTGACTGTTTGCTTGGTTGTATGTACATTTTAAGTAAAATTCTTTGCTATGGTAACTAACAAAATGTGTAAATGCGATCTCTCTATAAACATCACCGAAGCTTGTTCTCCCACCGAGACCTGGCTCTGAACTAAAACCTGGTCTGATTGCTGTCTCATCAAAAAAGTGACACATGTTCCCTAGAGCACTGCTGTGCAACTGGACAATCAGTGCAGAGAAAGCCAACATCCTGGAATGTTGTAAATTTGCTGCCCTACAGTACGTTCCTGCACTAAACCTCTGCACAGACTCGCTTACTCTCTTTGAGACGAGCTCTTAGTGTGCTCGCCTGGTGAGGCAGCGCGTGGTGAATGTCTAGCTCCTGTCGTGTTCTCTACGCTCAGGCGGGTCTCGTCATCTGTTCCTCTCCTCCTGTTCCCTCTCATGTGGTTTGTGTGGGCAAAATCTCTCTGGGTGGCTCGGCTCTTTCTCGTCCTCTTTAAGCTCAGGGTGCGGTGGAGCTCTTTAAGCTCGTCGAGGAGAACCAGGCCACTCAGTGCAGCAAACATACCCCCATGTTTCCTTTGGTTTCTTCTCAGTACTTTAATTGATACCTCCTTGACTCCTTTGACCCTCTGTCCTTCAGCCTGGCAGCCTAACTTCAATCAATGTTTACTGTCGTGAACGGTGTGTCAGGGTAATACACTCAAAATCAAGGAGAGAGGAAACATCCAGAGCACACAGCCGCTTCTTGTGATTCTCCTGAACAAAACAGTAAAACATTATATTTGAAATTCAAAAGGTGATGAGTAGTCTTCTGTACAGTCTTGTACAGGATTTTATTTTATTTTATTTTGGGGTATTTTCAATTAGATTTGATTCAAGTATTGAATCAAGCATCTTTATTTTTTACTAGTTTTGAAGTGTTAAAATCTACTAAAGTATCCAATAAACATTAAAGTGCTTGTGGTGTTAATTGTTTAAACCTGAGAGGGGTCTGTATCTCAGCAAAAGCTGTGAGCTTTTTTTAGAATTTTTTTCATTTTTAGACCATTTAATCTTTTTTGCAAGTTTAACCATCCTGTTGTGTTTGATTTTGGCTCACACTAATAATATTCCCAGTCACTTTTAATTGGGATCATTTTATTTCATTATAAATCCACAATAATACATAATATATTATCACCTAGTGTTGTATTAGATCTTTTTATCAACTTCAGCATTTGTGAACATTACAGAGGTTTTGAACTTATATTTGCTGTGTATGTTACCTGAGCACATACCATTAATTTTTCTAGGGGAGAAAAACATTATATAGATATTATTTTGACTATAACAAATACTGAGATAAAATCTGTTGTACTATTTATCACAGAATATTTTACTGAAATGTTTGCCTAAGTCACTTTTTTGAGCACAAAGTTTTGTGCAAAACTGACCGGTATGATTATTTATAAATGTATACAGGAAAAACTTGACTATATTACAACTATAATACTTGACCCATACACTGTATGAATATATTTACAATTTAAAATATTTCAAATTGTAAATATATTCATACAGTGCTGCTTTCATTTCTTGTCATCAAAGCGACTCACACTGCTGTAGACATTGTAGCATGAAAATTTGCCCGACCAGTGTCCGCATCCCATAAGCCGGATGCAGATTCGCTCCGGGATGAAATTTACTGCACTTTTTCCGAGAGGGAACTTGTAAATCGCTCAGATTTGACCGGAACACAACAGGAGGGTTATACAAGTTAAGTGATTTAAACACGTAAATCAATTCTTAAACGAAAATCGATTTATAAACTGAAGTTTATTATCTCACTTTCTCAAGCAGCTATGAACCTTATAGTTTTTAAAGTAATGCTCTGTAAGTCATATTATTTGTTTGTCAAGTCATAATTGTTTGTTTCCAAGCTGTGAATCGATTCTGGATCTAAAGCTGACCCATCAATTCAGTTTATTGAATCCATGAACAAAAAACATCTGTTAAACCACACAGCTCTAGTGGGTGCACACAGGTGTACACGGTGAACACTGATGCATCCCACATATTAAGATTGATCATATATAAACTGATCTGCTTTGTCACACTAATTTGCATAAATAAATGCCCCTAAATCACCATATATGGTAAATAAATTCTCCTTATAAAAATAGACAAGAAATTCGCCAATAGTGCTTCATGTTTACGAAAAGATCTAACAGCAACAGTGAAATATAGATATTGCTGCATGAAGTAAAACAAAAAATACTGTATATTATATGATATTTGGTACTTTTACAAGTGGGTGGTTTAATAACCTTTTTAAAAAAAATGTTTACAAATAATTTATGAGCATGTTTTTGTCCCACTTCAAAATGTTGTAATTACGTGAAAATTATCCTTTTTTTTTTTTTTTGTTCAGAGATGGAATGAAGTGCAGCATTAACAATATAAATGAAAGTAAGATTTGTTGTTATTTAGAAATTTCAGACCGACACTACTGGTCAAAAATTTGGACACACCTTCTAATTCCATGGTCTTTTCTGACTTTTATTTCTTTCTACATTGTACAACAATGCTGAATTTCATATACAATTTTGTAGTTTAATCGCGTTCTTATTTGATTGGTTGTTTTTTTTTTTCCATCTGTGTATGCTTTTTGACTTCCCCTTCTCCTTCCTTCTCTTTTTTTCCACACAAAACCCAGCCTTTCAGCTCCATATTTTTCCTTTTTTAAATATGCCTGGTGTCCAGCCTTTCTTAGACATGTAAGTCTGGCTTGGAGTCAGGGATGGGTGCGGTACGGGGTATTGGGGTTCATAAACACAGATTGTAAAGGTGTGCATTGAAACACTACATTCTTACTTAATTATATCCCCGTTTAAAATCAATAAAGATATTGTTGAAAAGAAAACAATGCTGAAGGTGTCCAAAATATACAATCATCTCCTTTGAACAGTTGATATTGAGATGCGTCTGCTACTTATGCTCTGTAAAGCCTTCAGAATGTCTCTAATCTGAGGTGCTGTTAACTGGTGAATGATTTTCTGCCCTGCATTCCAGCAATTGCAAAAGCCATGTTCACCTATCCGTAAAACTACATGAGACAAATCTTTTATCAATGCATTGGCTCAACAGATCTTTAGATGTTCATTTTATATATAAATACCTTCTCATGCACGAGCCAAACTTGATAAATTCCAATATTCAAGCACATCAACTATGCTTATGCGCATGACTTTGGTTTTCCTTCCTGTGGTATTATTATTGTTACTGGTGGACCTCACCCATATTCTGTTCTTCTGTTACATACATTTAATTATTCCTTTTGAGTTTTTCTAGGCACACATCATAAAAAAAAAAAAAAGTCTATACACTATTTCTGAAGAGATTTTATTTTTGGCTTTTAATAGTCGGTCTGGCTAATTCCGCTCTCCTGATTGCAGGTTATTTACCTTTATAATACTGGAGTGCCTAACACTAGCTGTACATTTCAGGCAAGCGGCTGGGACTTTGTGTAAAAGTGTGTGTGTATAAGTGTGTGTGTGTGTTGGGGGATGGGGTGTTATGGGTGGTCACTGGGTTTGACTTGCACTGCGAGACCTCACACACGTCAGACTGCTGAATGGAGAATTGTTCTTCCTGACCTGGTCTAGGCCTGGCATTTTTACTACCAGTGTGAGGGCAGTGCTACTTGTTTAGTTTGTACAGTAGAGGTTTTCTCTGTATTTTCATGTGTGGTTGTGTCAGACATGCCTTTGTGTGTGTGTGTCTGTCTTTGTAATAGTAACTGCTGTGGGTTGGTGTTTTAGATGGTTTGTTTTGAAGAGATCCTTTCTCATGGGTTTTCATAAGGTTGTGGAATGAGTCTGAGAAGTAAAGACAGATGTGTGTAAATGGCTTTGGTCTGGCATTTACGCTGGGGGTGTGTATATGTAGATGATTTCCCCACTAAAATGAAATAATGCCACCTTCAGCAGAAATCGAACACTCCGGATATCTGGAGAGCTGGCAATTTATATCACAGAGGAGGGATTTGTTTCTCTTCTTTGCAGAGTTGTCAACCAGATTACAGAGCTTTCTAGCATGGACTGTCCTTTAAACGTCCTGCCACAGCATCCCAGTGGGGTTTAGGTCAAGACTTGGCCCCCTTCATTTGGATTCTTTTGAACCATTTGGAGGTGGACTTGATATTCTTTTCTTGCTGCATTATGACTGCAAAGCATCCGCACACCACCACACTACCCCCAAACTTTTCCTGTGATTAAGGCCTGCAGTTCCTCCAATGTTCATTTGGAGTCTTTTATGACTTCTTGGATGACTTGTCAATGGCACTTCTGGGGAAGCAGAAATATGTTTTTCAACATATCTTTTTCTTTCTCATATTTTTTTTTGGAATTTATTTAGCTGTAGGATATTGTACTGCCTCTTATGGAAACCTGTTAGTCAACTTTTTTCACCAAATCAAACTTTTTTCCACCAAGAACAAGAACCATATCTGAACCGATTAGGCTTGACAACTATGTGAAAAAAGAAGAAATACTTTTTCATGACACTGTGGCAACTGTTTATTTCTGAATCTGCTACGTTGCAGGCATTATGATACAGAAATATTTAATTCCAGTTCACCCCTCATTCTACCCAATTTCCTGCTCTTTAGGGAGAGTTTTCTTCATCATTCACAGTGTGGCAGAATAGCAGGCCTATAGCTACACACTATTAGCATATGCTCATGTGGCTTTTCCACCAATCAGAACATTCTTTATGGTTATTAAATGAACAGTTTGTTTTGAATTTGTCTGTTTTTCTGGGAAGGAAGGATTTTATCAAACACTAATACTACTGCTGGTATTCGAACCTTTCACTTTACAAATGGGTAAAGCACACACCGGGTCTGATTAGGACAGATTGCCCTGGTGAGTGCGTTTAATTATTTTTTGTCAACCATGTCCTCTTTGCCAGGTATACTCCTTGAACCTGCTGTTTAACAGGCCCTAGAAAGAAGAGTGCAGGTTTTAGACTCATGGCCAAACAGAAAATATATAAAGCACTTTAAGGTCAGTCTCTATATGAAAATTAAGAGGTCCTGAAACACGTTAGGAAGGAAATGGGGTTATGGTGGCAAGACTACCACCTTGAGGAAACTATACTGCCACCATGCGGGAACTATACTGCCCACAAAGCTAATATCAGGACATTTTAAGAATATATGACTTTTTCAGCTTCAGGAACGTGGAATGTGGCATCCAATCGGATCACAGGATCAGCATTATTCCTTTGTGAATCTATTCACAGTTCCGCTTTTTTGCACACTTGACCTATTTTTAAATGCACCAAACCTTGCATTTAAAAAAAGATACAGGCGTTTATTCCTGTCTTGGGCCAGTGCCGTTGAACAAGATGAAGCAGGAACTGAAGTCAAAGTAAGGTTCCAAGATTTAATTCCCAAACTTCGGTTCCGGTCGGGTGTTATTGCGCCATGGCATTTCGGGTCCACTACAAACCTTTTTCACTCCGAAATTTGTCAGAAGAAAAATTATCTAATTTGATACTTTAATTGCATTTATGTGACATACTGTATGTTCTAGCATTTGAAACACTGTTATTTCCTAAAGAATATATATTTTTAATTTCTCTTTTAGAGTACTGTACACCAGGGGGATGGTAAATGTGTGCTTAGGGAGTCTCAGATTATGCAAATTAAGTAGCAGATTTTGGGATATGAAGTGTGTTTTGCTTTGTATTTCCTTTGAATTGTTATCTGTTTATAAGTGCTGTACTTACAAAATTAGGCAATTACAAAAAATAAGCGAGAGCTGAAGCTGGCATTGCGTGTGTGGACAGGAATGAAAAGTGTGGTTACAACAGGGTACTCTCTAGGAACTGAAATCGAAAATGGAAAAGTATACTGATAATCATCAGCACTGTAAATAGAAGTAAATGGTAAACAAATTATATTTGGTGTGGTCAAGCATCATTTGTAGTACAGATATCAGCCCACTAATTACAACGCCTCACACTTACTTTATCCTGCAGGTCCCTTAAAATTTTCTCTTGGATCAATAAAGTGTCTGTCTGTCTGTATGTCTGTCTGTCTATTTATCCATCCGTCCAGCTATGCATCATTGATCCCTGGCTTAATACTGTTTATCTTTATACAGTAGAACCTCGGATTACGAGCATAATTCGATGAACAAATGAACCTGCACTTTACCTTTAAAAAAAGTTTCCGTTTGTGCGCGCAGGTGCTGTGTGTGTGTGTGTGTGTGTGTGAAGCTAAAGTATGGAGCCCCCCCCTCCTTCTCGTCTTACACAGTTACCCTTCCTCCACTCTTTTCACACACACACACACACAACGGAAAAGCTGTTTTATCGGAAAAATAAACAAGAAATCGCTCTAATGACACTCGATTGAGCGACACACTAACGGCATCACTGCAGTAAAGTAAAAATTAAACAAATTAACCTGCACTTTACCTTTGAAAAGAATCGTGACAGAGCAGTGTTTCTGTGTAGAGCATAGAGAGGTGTGTGTGTGTGTGTGTGTGTGTGTGTGAGTGTGTGAAGGTGAAAGTAGGAGGGTTCTGTGTGTGTGTGGGTGGGGGGAAGGCACGCGCACACAGACACAGCAGGCTGATTCAGGGAGAGAAAATAGATCTTTAACCTCTCTAATGAGACTTGCTTTTGCTTTACACGAGTGCTGTACACACACGCATAAAGACACAAAATAAAATATGTTTTACGCACACACGTGGTCACAGTGGTATAGTAAACAGTACACGAGTGCACGGATGTTGATTATACCAGTAAGAGAAGCACACTAAGACCCAGCAGGGGAGACGATTACCCACAATTCTGCAGCGCAAGAGAGAGAAAAACTGTTGGTTCAGTTGTGATCACGTGACGAGAAACAAGAAGCGCATGCGTGATACATGATACTCGGTACTCGTAACACTTGTTTGTTTTCCAAGTCAAAATTTATTAAAAAATCTTTGCTCGTTTTGCGGAGCACTCGCAAACCGCGTTACTCGCAATCCGAGGTTTCACTGTACTTGTAAATGAATTCCCTTAATTTGCTTTGCCTTGTCCTTTTCTTGCCTCGTTCTTTTCTTGCCTCGTTCTTTTCTTGCCTTGCTTTTTTGGTGAGAGTCTTTCCTTGTCTTGTCTCATATTTTTTTGCCTTGTCTTTTATTTTCTTTCCTTTAATTTCCTTGTCTTTCCTTTCCTTTTTTTGTTCTTAACTTCTTGCCTCTTCTTTCTTTTCATTTTCTTTCCTTGCCTTACATCTCCTCTTTTCTCCTCTCTTCCCTTCTTCCCTTTTACTTTCCTTTCGTCTCCTTGTTTTTGCCTTGTCTTACCTTGCTTTGCCTTTGCTTGCTTCTTATTTCTTTTCCATTTCCCCCCATTTTATTTCCTGTTGTTAACCTTGTTTTACTTATCTATCGATTCTTTTCTTTTTCTTTTCTCACCTCACCTTGCTTTCCCTTTCCTTGCCTTTATTTGCTTTTTCTTTCCTTCCCCCTTCACTAATAAAGAGTTTGCAACACACATTCTAATATTATCACACACAGACACACACACACACACACACACACACACAGAGTAGTGGTCAGGTGTCTTGGCTCACTCCTAGTGAGTGAATGAGCGGGTGATTAGCTTAAATTAGCGAATGGCTATAATTACAGTGTAAATGCTCAGGGTTGAATGGAGCTAATAGCTGAGTGTTTCTGCAATATGAGCGGGACACACTAAGTGCTGCACAGAGCCGTAATGAGCAGACATGTTTATTAGTTTATAATATTGCTAGATTCCTCAGTCTGACACTTTGCAGTGATGTTTAGTGCACGTGTGTGTTTACTAAGCGTTATGATTTACACTCATTATTCAGGAGAGATTCTCTCTAAAGATCATATTTGTGTGGAGGTTCAGACACTACAAGCAGAGGCAGTAGTGATGGTGTAAGTACTGTGGGACATCTTTTAACCATTTTATCAAAAACAAGCGCAGGATTGTTTTAGGAAGAAATGGATCACATGGATTAGTGTAAATGAGGCGTGTGTATGTGTGTATGAGTTATCTCTGGCTGCTCTCCTCTGATTCTTCATTTCAGGAACTATAATTTTCAGATGCAGACCTGATGCTCCTCAATGCTTTATGGATTTTTGCACCACTCTCTGTAAACTCTTGAACCTGCTTTGGAGGAAAAGTCCCGAAAGCGGTTTCTAAGATGCTCAGCAGCGCCCCCAACATCCCCACCACGGTCAGCTTCTCTGAGATCACAATTTCCACATTTTAATGTCTGTTCTCATTTCATGGGATTTCAAAAGCCTGCGACCTTTTTTTTTTTCTCGTTTCCTTTTTGCTTTTTTTTGCTCTTGTATAAACGAGCACAAACAGAGATCTCTTTAAGGTTCTGGTATAAAGTGCTGAAGTGTCTCACAACTGGAAAGGAGAAATCCTTTAGTTTGAGGTTAGAGAGGTGCTCGACAAAAGAACAAACTAGGCTCTTCTTGGCTTCTCCAATTAAATTAAGCAATATCACGTGAGCGTGATTGCTGTTCTACTGAATATCAGCATGGCTGTGAAGTGGTTATAGGCACAGACTCAGATATCACAGCTGTGCTGATATTCAGTACCTTAAGTGTGCTATTGCTTTTATACAACAGTTCCTCAAACACCATTTATTATCAACAGAGGAGTAGGATTTGTTTGTTTAAATAACCAGTTATTTTGCTCCGCCGAAACATTTATCCTTTCGCACCTGGCGGAACTAACTAACCGCGACTGGTGGAGCTGACGACCGACAGGGGGTGTAATTAACAAAAAATAAGTTTTGAATTTGCACTGGTTCTGTGTAACCAAATGGTTGAGGTAGCGGACCGTCCTGTAATCTCGTAATTTTCTCTTTATATTTCCACTTATTCCACTTTAGAATATCAGCTCTTTTAAAGGTTTTGGGGGTTAAATCCCAAATAGCGTTAAATTGAAGGCTGGTCTGTATAGGGTTTACAGTCCCTTGTTCCACACACCCTTGAGTAGTGCCCTTGATCAGGGATTAGAGAGGGATTTGAGATTCAGCCTTGTGTTAGAAGCTAAATAGCTTTGTAGCTCATGTTAGCTGTGAACAGAACACGGACGGTTGAGGAGCGATTCGGAAGCAGTTGCTAAGGAGACAGCGTGTTGTTTAAGATGACAACATTATCAGGTGTGTTTTCTTGCTGAAAGTGCTTCAGGCTTTGACTGCGGCTTTTGGCAGGAAGCTTCTCTCACCTCAGTAGGTATGTGGACCATACAAACCGACTTCTACCGACAGTTAGAGTGATTGATATTTGTTAGAACACCAGGATGATTCATATAGGTAAATGTCCCAGTGTGGTTATGCTCTATATCAGCACTTGTTAAATGCATCTCGTCCAGTAAGATTATTCGGGTTGGAACTAACTGTTCTTTATAAAGCTGGTTATACCTCCTGCAGGAAAGACACACCCCTCCTGTAGTGATGTGCAAGCCATTTATGGCAAAAACAGATCCGTTAAAGGCTATGACATCTTCACGGGCCCTGTAAACCTTGATCACTTATTTCGCTCTTGAAGAACATGGCTTTGATGTTCTTGTGCTGTCTGAGCGGACCTTCCTTAAAGAGAGACGCAGTCTCCCTGATCCATACCTGTGCTGTATTAGCAGTGTTTTAGCATTTAGCAGCAGTTCTGGACATTTCTTATTGTATTGTAATTTTTCCCGAGCCATGTTTGCTCCACCACGTCCCTGTATCTGCCGCTGCTCCAGCTCTAGCTGCATGCGTAGGCTGAAGGTTTAAGGGGTTTTAAAAATATTTCCTGAGGTAAATATCGTTCACGAATGCTTCGTCATGGATTTCCAGGAAGTATACTGCCCCCACCTCATACACTCATCTGCCCCCCACCCCCCTCTCTCAGATGAATGGGGGGGAGGGGGGGTATTAAGAAAGAAAGGAATGGTTGGAAATACTTGACTCAACATTTTGATGTTTTCACAGAAAACAGTCTTCACATTACACACACATACAAACACACACACACACACACACTCTTACTCACGTATCCTCGTGGCTGGGCCGTGTAGCCTGGGGAAAACATGGGGGATGGAAGGAGGGAAAAGGACAGATTTTTTTGGGGTAAATTGGAACCATACTGCACTGCATCTGGACCCCTCGGCTTCCTGGAAAACAGCAGACACACTCCACACACTCATTCACGTACACACTCACACACACACACACACACACACACACAAGGGTACAGTCTTAACTTTGGTATTTGAACCATGCTGACTATGTGTACGCCTGTGTGTGTGCGACATGCAAAATCATATTAGACTTCACATCGTACACACACACACAATCGTATACAGAGAATTAAAGTGATTAGGAGTAGAGCTTGTTTTTGTGGGGGTAACCTTTTTGCAGAAGCCTACACACACACCTCTCTCTCTCTCTCTCTCTCTCTCTCTCTCTCTCTCTCTCTCTCTCTCTTACATACACTTTCTTTCCTTTACAAAGTAAACGCTGAGTCAGCTGACACAACTTCACACTTCTCCAAACCTCTCTTTTGTAGGTTCACAATAGACGAACAAAAACAAGCCCGGATCCAAACCGCTCGTCTTTTGTCTCTCGTTCCCTCGCTTTTTCGGTCTCGTTTTGTGCGAGTGATGGAGTTTGGTGGAGTTAGGGTCTTTTTGCCAGGACCCCGTCTGGAACAAATTACAGCTGAGATTCAACACATGGCAACAGTTAGAGAGAGAGAGAGAGAGAGAGAGAGGCGGGGGAGAAAAAGAAAAACACAGGCAATTCAACATTTATGCCGAGTGTCAGTGAGACGCCCCCGCATGCGCCAGTCGCCTTCGTCCTTCTCGCAATCTGTCTTTTTTCCATCTTGTTCTCTTGCTTTCCTGCCCTCTATTTGACATCACACACCCTCACTTTTTCTTTCAACTTCAAACATTGGTAGAGTTTTAATTCTGTTTTTCACCATCTCTCTCTCTCTCTCTCTCTCTATTTCTCTCAGTTTTTTACATATTGTTCCTTAGTTTTTTAGGTGTAGACTAAAAATAATATCTTACGTACAGATGAGATGGAGGAAATTATGGTTTGATTCGCTTGCATGCATCTGCCATCTATTAATAAAGTAGTCTGTCAGTCTGTCTATCTAATATGTAAACTATAACTGTGAACAGGAGCTGGCTGAGCTCTAACATTTAGTTGAAACACCATCTTCCCATACACACACACACACCTAAACACGTTTTCCCATTTTTCTGTTCTCGGTGTAGCCGAAATGACCCTTGACCTTAGGTGAGATCATGACTAATCGTCAGTGTAGTCAGTCTTACGCAGAAGACGTGCTGATCGGTTGTTTAGACGTCCCACCACAGGGTCATGTATTACTCATGTCAGACACTTACAATTAAAGATTGAGGAGACAAAAAAAAAATCAATTCTTTTACATATTTTATTTTGTGCTGCAATTTACATATCGCAGCACAATGTCCTGTGTGGTAGAAGCAAATTACTTGCTAAATTTGTTCAATTAAATTGAATTTATATATTTATGAAATAATGATACTTAGAGGATCACAATGCAAATCAAAATGTCACAGAGGTATCGTGAAGATATCATATCGGCTGCTCCCAGGTGATTTCCATCCCTAATTACAATATGGTTTATTTCTGTAGAACTTTTGTAAGGAAGCAGAAATTAGAATCACACTGTGAGGTTTGACCTTGAACATTAATGCGAGGACATTTAAAGGCTGATATTTTAACTCAAGAATGGTTAAATATGCAATATTTTTTAATAGCTTCAAGGATTGAAAGATTTATCAAGGTCATTTTTTTTCTTTAAAAAGAAAAAAGTTTTTGTTTTTATTATGCAAAATTTTCTCTACCTTTTTTTTTTGTGAAAGACGTATTTAGTCACATCTTTAGAGTTCTCCGAAAAGCAGATGGAAGTGGAAGCGATTTGGCATATTCATAGCCAATTAGTGTATATGGGTTGATAGTAATATAATATGACATTGATATGTTTCTTGAAATATACTTTTTTTCATGATTATCACCAAGTGTCACTGGTGATAATCTGTCACTAGAATTTCATTGTTTTTCATGGTATAATTTTACAGGAAGTTGAAATCTGGACGTTTTTGTATCGGACAACAAAGCATTTTAAATTTTATATAATTAATATTTTTTTAAATAAATGCTTTATTTTTTATAGACAGTAATAAAATATTTTTAAAGAATATGTTTTCATTACTTCAAAACAAGAAATAATATGTTTTTAATTACTTAAACATTTTAAATAAACATTTTGGTTTCTATAAACATAAAGAAAACATTTTAAAAGGATTATTTAAAAATATTTTAATTATCTTTTTTTTTAAACAAATGCTTTGTTACTATGAACATGGACTTATCTTTTTTTCTTGATTATGTTTTAAATATTTGGTAAAATGGTAATTATTATAATAAAAATAATAAAAGCACTTATTTGTATTTGATTTAATGTAATTATTTGAAAAATATTTTAAAATATGTATTTTCTTAATAATTAACATTTTTGAATAAATACTCTGATTTCAACAAATATTGACAAAACTCGCTATTTAAAATATTCTTAATTCCCCTTGGATTTTTTTGGCACATTTCCTATCAAAATCTCAACAAAACTTACATCTATCATCGAGTCTTCAAGCACAGTTTCAGGAGAACCGAGCTCTTTGTTTAGCCTCGGCGAGTGGGCGTGTCTCTGAGCCATCAGTCAAATCTACTGTAGCATTAGTTTTGTTCTGTGGAGGAAGGAGAACAAGGCCAACTCTCCTCATCCAATCATATCAGCCAGAGCTGTGATCAAGCCTGTCCTCTTGCTCCAATGCATAATGAAACTATGTTTGTTCCAGAGATGAGCCAGAGTTATTACTGACCCGTGTTCACCTGCAATTGACCCCATTGTACCTCTGATCCACAGGTCTGCTGCAGCGCGGTCGCTATGGGAGACGATGCTCATCGCTAAGCAGAAGGAGGCGGTCATGGAGGTGAGGAGGCAGCTTGTGGAGGCAGCCAGCAAGGAGAACCTGCCAATCAAAATGAGTCTGGGTATGCCCATTGTGCACACACGTCATTGCTAATACACATCCTAATAGTCCCACATCAACCAGCATCACGTTCCAGCCACACACACACACACACGTCCACATACACTCTCAAGTCCGATAGCATTAAGGCTTGATTGACACTTGAGCTCCAGTGCAGCTTGACACAAATAAAGCTTGGATCCGTTACAACGAGTTCACAAACGTGTGGTGCTCTAATGGGCTTTTAATGAGTGCCATTTTGACGTTGAGCCCAAACAGCAACACACACACACACACACACAAACACACACACACACACACACAATCGATTCATGTCTTCCGATCCAGATGGGTGACCATATGGAACAAAAGCTCACATTAAAGCTGATTTATTATTTGCAATTTTATTTTTGTGACGCAGCGCAAAGAAGATAGATCAAGAGAAGCGGCATGTTGTAAAAAGACAGAGTGAAAAAGGAAAAGACACAGCGAGCGAGTGTGGGGTTAAAAGGAAAGACAGAGGGAGAAGAAAGAGTGAATGAAAGATTAGGCCTTGGGTAAAGAACCACAGCGCCCCCATCAGGGGGAATTCAGTATTTATTTTGCATGCTGAGCAAAGGAAATATGAAACACATGTTGGCCTGTACACACACACACACACACACATCACGTAAGTTAAGCTGAAAAATAATTTTATTTGTACAGACAAGACCTAGAAAAACAATTCCATCCACTTTTTTTGCATTCTCATCATGTGCTTGTAGGCGTACTCACTGAAAGACCTCCTTTTTCATTTATTGTAGTGAAAGCAGGAGTTTTTCAGTCTAATCACCCTTTTCCTCTTCCAATCATTACAATACACACCCATCGGCCATCACGTTAAAAACACCTGCCTGATATCGTGTTCCACAAGAAAACCTGTCTGACCAGTCGAGGCCTGGACTCCACGGGACCTCTGAAGGTATTCTGCGGTATCTGGCACCAAGACGTGAGCAGCAGATCCTTTACATCCTGTAAGTTATGAGGTGGAGCCTCCATGGGATCAGACCTGCTTTTCCATCACATCCCACAGATGCTCGATCAGATTGAGATCTGAGGAATATACAGGACTGAGTCAACATCTTTAACTCTTTGTCATGTTCCTCAAACCATTCCTGAACCCTTTTTGCAGTGTGTCAGGGTGCCATGGTCCTGCTAAAAGATGCCACTGCTATCAGGGAATACCGTTACCATGAAGGGTTTGACTGCAGCAATGTTTAGGTATGTGGTACATGACAAGGTAACATCCACATGAATGGAAGGAGACAAAGTTTTCCAGCAGAACATGTGATGCCTAGAACACTACACTACATTAGTTGGCTTGCCTTCTTTATATTTTATACTGATGCCATCGCTTCCCCTGGTCAATGACATACACACACCCAGCCATCCACATGATGTAAAAGGAAGCATGAACCATCATGATCCTTTTTTCACCGCTTAATGGTCCAGGTCTGATGCCCACAGTGGACTGGTGTCAGCGTGGGCACTCTGAGCTGTCTGTAAGAGTCTGCAGCTATGCAGCCCCATACACAGCAAAAAGTGTTGTACTTTGTGTTCTAAAACCTTTTCAGAGCCGGCTTTAACCTTATTAGCAATTTTGGTTAAATGCCCCCGTCAGTGGTTCACCAGTTGTCCTTTCTTGGACCACTTTTGGTAAGTACTAACCACTGCAAATAAGGGACACCCCAGAAGACCTGCTGTTTTGCAGTTGCTCTAATTCAATCATCTAGACATCACAATTTGGCCCTTGTCAAAGTTGCTCGGATCCTTACGCTTGCCCATTTCTTCTGCTTTCAATTCATCATCTTTGAGGACTAACTGTTCACCTGCTGCCTAATATATCCCACCCCATGAAGGGTGCCACTGATAACAAGATAATTAATTATATTAACTTCACTTATTAATGGTTGTAATGTTATGACTGATGACTTTACCTGGTAAAATAAGGATTGT
>JAQMYJ010000020.1:2066688-2077673 GCA_030014305.1 Clarias laeviceps
CTAAATGTCACTAACCCGCAGTGCTACCACCTGCTAATGGCTACCAATACGCATTTCAGAAATTCCCGTTATTCTGTCACCTTGTATATATTTATTTATTCCTTTATTTTAATCAGTCATTAACTAGTGTTGCGTTTCCAGCAGGGTTTTTTGCCCTCGAGTTCTAGGGGTTAAAGTCATCATAGTAAAGCTAGTACAGTCATGTCAGTACGTGGGTACACACCCACACACACACACACACACACACACACACTGTAGCCGGAAATATCTAGAGAAAAGTTCATTAGACTCCAGTTTAGTAGTGGCATGACACTTACAGTATGCAGCAGGCCAGAGCGCCGCCACTCATCACTCTGGAGTCACTCTGTGTTGCGCTGCGTCCTGCCATTTTTATTTCTTTTTTTTACCTAGAACAAGTCATGTGTTCTTACTATACAGTGCATCTAACTCTGTAAGTTCACTTCATTGTGTGTTGCAAACTTGTGCATGGAGCCCAAGTTTGGAACACACACACAGACACACACACACACATATACAGAGTGTATGGAAAGCCCAGCCAGCTTTGTGCACTTAATAACAACCATTTCCTGATGTCCAAGCCAAGAGAAACATAGCAGTGCCAGAAAAATCATAATACATATCAAAAAAGACATATATACACACACACACACACACGCAGACACACACACACAGACACAGACACACACACAGTCTGTTGATATTTTTTCTTTCGCTGTATGCTCTTGGAACAAGAATTCTTCCTCTGACTCTTCATATTTATTTTTATACACCTCTATATAAATGTATTAAACACTGTGTGTGTGTTTTTTGAACACACTCATGGATCTATTCTTATAGATCAGACATTAGAACTGTATTTTCATATCTTTATTAAATGTATTATTATTTTTGCAGGCTGATTAGTGTTACAAGCATTCCACTCTACTACCACCTATAGTGTGTGTGTGTGTGTGTGTGTGTGTGAGGGTACAGTATAAAACAAGGAAAACCCACACAAGGACCTGGTTGCTTCACCACAAACTACGTTTTGCATATCGTCTTCATCTTGTCATTTTGATTTGTCCGCTGTGACGTTTCAGACCTTCGCTCGAGGACAAGCCGAGTGTCTGCTCACTTATCTTCATCTCCGTCTCTCTCTCTCTCTCTCTCTCTCTCTGTCTGACTCTCTCCAGCTCCCTCTCTTTTGAGTTATGCTTGGCAAATTAAGCTAAGTGATTCCTGGGTGTTTTGCCAGAGCATTTGAAAGCTGACTCACACTCACAATGGCTCTTTTCTGCGCTTTTTCAGACCGTTTTTATACAATGATATTTCCCCTTAATGCCAAAAGCCGACGTGGCCTTTTTATGCACAGAGCCACCATTTTGTTTCACCCCTGCTGCCCGCCAGCTGACGTGACCCGACCTGCGCAGTGGATGGTCCATACTTCATGTTTCATTGACTTTTAATGTAGTCACAGAGACTCATTCATGCCTCGTAGTGCTTTTCGGTTCGTGATTTGGGTCATTTAGTATAAACTGCCCGTAATAACACTATTACCGTCGGAACATTTCTGATTGATCCTGAAGCTTGGTGTTAATTTCTCAGCGTATAAGCAGCAGTCCTGTAGTCTTACTTTCAGATGTTTATACTGAGGATTGACAGCATAGCGCGATATACCGTAGGACACACGCACTGTATGACTGTTCAGTTTAGTTTTACTTGGCCTCATACTATCTCTACAACATCGACAGCTTGGACACGTTCTTGGACTTGGACTTTCAAACTGATTCGATTTTAATGCTACATAATTCTTTTTTTTACTGTATTGCATGGCTGTATTTATATTTAATACAGAGTGGCCCAAACGTCTGGCTCCATAGACGAAGATTAATTTAAAAGTATAAATTAATGCTCAAATTGACATACTCTGACTCCCGTACACTACTTGTGTATACGCCGAATACAAGAAGAAACTTTTCTTAATTTATCACGACTGATGTTGTTCCATGAAGAGATGCTTTCCTCCTTTAGTGCAGAAATTGCTCCTGGCAGATTCTAATAGACCACTGACTTCAGATCAGCCCAAAGAGAAAAGTCAAGTGGTGTTGGGTAGAGCTGACTACGTGTCTTACTGATCATGGCTTTCAGCGCTGATATTTGGCTTTTTTTATTTGTGCAGTAAATTGTACTTCAATTAAAATCCTTGAAATAATTTAATTTCCAGCTCCAGTGGAACATCAGTGCAATGAATGTGGAAATTATGTCTCTGTGTATCAGATTGCTATAATAAATACAATGGTCACCATCTGTCTCCACGGTCCCTAGTTGGACTACAGCGGTTCCTAAATGGATGGATGTGTCCGATTGCTATTGCTAACAGAAAATAGCAGATGAGGAAACAAAACAAAACCAGAAACAGGGCAGCAAATTAGAAAATACCACAAGGAATAAAACAAACCGGACAACCAGAGCAGCAAATTAGAAAACAAGTAAATCACAAAATAAACAAATCATAAAAACAGAACATAAAAATACTGTAAAAAAAAAACAAAAAAAAAAAACAGAAAACAAACAGAACAGAACATTTTTAAACAAATCAGAAATCAAGCTATTGAGAAAAAAAAATTATAGAAAAATAAAATTCAGAAAATAAACAAATCAGAAGCCAGAACAGAATAATAAAAATTCAGAAAACACAACAGAATAATAAAACAGAACAAACATTTTTAAATAAACAAACAGAACAGGACATTTTTTAACTAACCAAATCAGCAAACAAGCCAATCAGAAGATTCAACCCCGATGTACCAGGTCCTGCACCAGTGATCTCCTTGTAATATTACAGGTCACCAACAGGGTCGTGATGTTGCCTTTTCTTGTTTGCTATTCTGTTTTTTATAGTTACTGTTTCATTTCAGATTTTTTTTGTATTTCATTTTCTGAGTTGCTGCTTTGTTTGTAGATTTGCGCTTGTGACTTGTTGCACATAAATATACTTTTTTTTTTTTTTAAATGCACTTATAGATGAGCTTATAGCTCTATATCGATTGATTCTGATAGTCTATGTCACAGCAGATAACCTTGGTCTAGGATGTTTGGGTAAGCTGATGTGAACAATGCAACAACGTTCACTGTGCAAAGGTTAAAAAAAGAAATTGTTTAAGTGGGACTAAAAAAAGCTTTGCATTCACGTCTCCAAATGAAATGAACAGTTTGATGATCCATTAAAGCAAAGGATTTTACTAGGAGAGTGTAAAATTGCCTCCATTCTATTCTGAAATATTTTCCAGCAGTACATTTGTTTTTGCCTGCCGTTATCTCCTTACCCACCCTGGATGGAATAATCTCCAAAGTGTGGACTAGTAAATGTATTTAGTTGACTAGTTCGCTAGTCTGTGCAATCCCTTGCACCCCCAAATAGGCTTTGGCTCACTTTTTCACACGCTGACACACACTCGTTCTCTCATTCGCCCTGATCTGAAGCACGCACAGGCCATGGCAGGCCACAGGAAATACTCCTCATATCTGAAGATGATCTAGAGCATCAACTCACTCTTAGTGGTTTATGGGATTTTAATGCACCCTCCTCATCCTCAGACTGCACTGGGTCAACATAACCTCGCTCTCACTCTGTCTTTCTCTCCCTCCACCCTTCTTCCTGTGTCCCTTAAGACTCCCACTGTAAGAGCTTTGGCTTCGGTCTTTACACTTGGCTTTCACGTCGTACTACTTCAGTAAATAAGCTTGGGATAAGATCCACCAGAGAATGTAGACATACACACAAACACACTTACACAGAGATTAATAGAAAATATTTGGCTTAAACTCACGCAAGTAAGCACTCACAGACACGTCCTCTCACACACACACCCTATAAAAAATGAAAATCACGCATGGAGGAACCGTACTATTTCTCCACCAGGCTTTCATACTGTGACTTGCAGATATTAATCACCGCTCACATGCTTTGTCTTTGTCTTTGTCTTGTCCTGAAGTCCAGCCTCCTACATCTGTGTATAAGCACAGAGGGATTGCTCTTTTCGTATCAGTTCTGCTGTAACTTGGTGCACAATAACTCAGGTTAAGACTTTTAACACACAACCTCAAACAAGTACAACTCTAAACCATGGCTACTGAAAAAATTTTTTACAGATCAGAAAACATGTGTAAAAAAAACTCATATCAGAACTGAACAAACATCTAAATTACTTAAACGCAAAATACACTAAATAAATAAATACTGTAAATGTTCTTGGTGATGCCATGTTTTCCCCACTTGTCGATGGCGGCCTACATGACATTTTATGGTGCTTTATAAATTCCTTTGTACCTCTGTGCTGATTAATATCTTTCAACACTGAGATCCTGTATATGTGGCCCTTCACGGACCGTGGCTTCAGCGATCGGCTAAAGCTGTTCTAATTCCTTTTGCAGATGAGTTTGAATAGGATTGTTAATTCTCATTATAAAAGGGTGTGCAAATTTATGCAACCAGGTTATGTAAGCTTTTTCTTTAGTTTTTGTCCTAAAACATTAAAAGATTTTCTACTTGAACTTAGATGTTTGTCACAATTTTAACCTAGGGTGTTTTTTAGACTTTTTCTATCCACTGTACAGACCGAGCTCAGTGTTTCAGCAGCATCACTTGTCACTATTCATTTTTACATAATGTACAGAAATGTTGATGAATATTTATGAATTACATTAATTATTATTTGTTTTCATTTATACGAGGGACGTTCATATCAAACTGGGACTTGTGATGAAATTTCTGGTGAATGAAGAAATAGAACTGATGGACATTTATAGAAGACTTCAAGGGCAGTATGGTGATGAGACTCTTAACCGCAGGAAAACATTTGATTGGTGCAAACATTTCAAAGACGTCCGTACACTCATGAATGACGATCCTGGCCGAGGTGGTTCAAAGCCCACTCCAGTCCTGTGATCATTCAGCAAGTGGAACGTCCGATCTTTGAAAATCGACTGATAACTTTCTGAAGGAAGAGACGCATCTGTCTGTGGAAACTATACATATAATTATTCACCAACACCACTTGCGTGTTACAGGAACTCGGCTGGGAGTTATTGCCATATGCTTTAGTCAAATAAACTTTTCCACGTTTGGGCCATTAAGGGCGTTCCTGGGAGGTCAGTGTTCCTTACAGTACATGAAGCAGGCAGTCCCATCATGGCTCCGGTTTACTGTAAAATAAACTTTTTTACCTTGATGGTATCCAAGCACTACAAGCACTAGTAAAACGCCAGGATAAGTGCATTAGTGTAGCAGGGGATTATGTAGAGAAATAAAGGGAGTGTTTACTCTCATAACTGTGTTCTGTGTGTATTCTTACAAGTCCTGATTTGATTTGAATGCGCCTTGTAGATATTCTAATCCACCCATCCTTTTTATAGTGAAAGGAGCAATACTATAAAATGATTAATAAAATATTAATAAATATAATATACAGTAAAACAAGAGTATTTAAAGTTTTGTCTTCAGTAAATGCAGTCTAAAGCTTTTAGCTCTAGTACAGTTTTGATTGCAACATGCTTTTTCTTTGCATTAAAACAAGGAAAGATCTCTCTCTCTCTCTCTCTCTCTCTCTCTCTCTCAGGCCGTGTGACAGGGGAGCAGCTCTCCTCGTATGTGCAGTTGTTTCGGGGCAATTGGCCGGCGGTAGAGAATCACTGCGGGCTTTTACAGCTGGCACTGGGCACTGCTCAGACGCTGCGCCACTCCTGCCTGGCCCAGTGGGACGCCTGCCTTGCCTTTGAGAGACTCCTCCTTCAGGTGGGTCAGCTAATCACGATGCTTCATTGCTAGCCATTAGTTGACTTTTTAAGGTGGCTTCGCCATGGCTACGTCTACAAACATGCACACCTACTACACTAAACATGTATAGTATAGCAGTACTAAATACAAGACCTTTTGGTTAGAAAGATGCTTGGGGCCACTTTTCTTTTACCAAAAAATTTGTTAAAACGTTAAAAACAACAGATAAGTTACAATTTATTTATTTTTTTTTCATTTATTTATTTTTTATTTAAAAGTTCATACAGTACTGTAACTACCTTCCAATGAACATGTAACTGCAGTACTGTATAATATAATAAACGTGCAAGATAATTAATCAGCTAAACAAGTAAGATGCAGAATTTTATGAAAAACCTCAAACAAGTGACAGAAATAACTGAAACTTACCAATAAAATCAATTACAGTGAAACATCGGATTGCGAGTAACGCGGTTTCCGAGTGTTCCGCAAGACGAGCAAAGATTTTTAATAAATTTTGACTTCACAAACTAGCAAGTCTTGGTTTATGAGTACCGAGGATCATGTATCACGCATGCGCTTGCTGTTTTGATGCCGATTGTCAAGTAATCTGAGTCACATGATCTGAGCCAATGTTTTTTCTCTCTCTTGCATCAGAATTGTGGGTAATCGTCTCCCCTGCTCGGTCTTAATGTGGTCTCACTGGTATAATCAACACCCGTGCACTGTAACCACGTGTGTGTGTGCGTAAAACATATTTTATTTTGTGTTTGTAAGAGTGTGTACACAGTGCGCGTGTACTGTTTCTTATAACATTCACGCTCATGCGAGTGTCATTAGCGATGTTCCTTGCTAATTCTTCCGACAAAACAGTCTTTCCGTTAATGTGTGTGTGTGTGTGTGTGTGTGTGTGTGTGTGTGTGAAATTCAAATAAGAGAGGAGAGAGGTTTACTGTGTAAGATGGGAGGGGGGGCTGATTCCTCCTCTCTTTTTACTTTAGATTCACACACACACACACACTCACACACACACAACGCGTGCCCGCATAAAAGGAAACACTTATTTGTCGGGATTTATTTTTACTTTTTTTTAAAAGGTAAATTGCAGGTTAATTTGTTTTATTTTTTCTTTATATTTTGTGTTAATTATTTTTATGTATTTATTTTTTTTGGGCTGTGGAACGAATAATTTGATTTTCCATTATTTCTTATGGCAAAATTTGCTTTTATTTACGAGTGTTTTGAAATACGAGCCCATTTCCAGGACGAATTATGCTTGTAATCCAAGGTTACACTGTACCTCTAAGGAATATTGGTCGGAAATGCTAGCTACTTCTGGTTCTTGTTGTAAATTGTTAATTAAGCAAGAATAGTCGCTAGCTAGTTAGATTTCTGCAGTTTCAAACAATAATCTACAAAAAAATTTTAAGGACAGATATTTGGAAAGTGGTTTCCAAAAATCAGGTAGAAATAGTTTAGAAAAAAAAAATGCACATCTGGAATATATAGATTTCATTAGTTTAACAAATTTATGTAGACTTCAGGTTTAGGACTAGGAATTTCTAAAGTAAAAAATCCCATGTAGGGATTAGAAAATTAAGAGGTAGAGGTAGTTTCACACTGTAATGTAGAAATATATTTTTAGGAGAAAAATTAAGAATATAGTTTGTATAATAATTCCTTAGATATACAATTTTTAACTAATAACTGGGAAATTTTGAACATTGAAATTTCAGTAATTTTCCAAAATTGGTTAGAAGTTCAGGTTAGAAATGAACAATCTAAGAATAGTTAGATTTTAATAGCTTCACAAAAGTATATAATATTTGTGAATAGGAACAGCTAGATTTCAGGAGTTTAAAAACTAACGTAGAAATACAGGTTTATGAATTAGGAAATCTATAGTTTATTCAATAGTTTACCGTGCATATAGAGTATAGAGACACAGCATGGCTTAGTCCAAAAAAAGGCAGGTAGATTATGAAAGCTGAATCTTTAAAGATGAATGTACAGATCAATGCATGTTTATTCTTTTTGCGGGAAGTTAAAAAACAGTTTGTCTTACGTGTTCCGAAACTGTGGCGCTCGTATAAAGCAGTAATGTGAAGCGCCACTATGAGATAAAACACGGTCCGTTAGAGCAAACATACAGTATCCGCAACAGTCTCAATGTTAGACGCTCAAATCAGAATGTTGAGTAGAAGTGAAGTTATAAGCAGTTACACAAAACTGGCTGGACAGAGTTGAATGAAACTTGGGCAGTATTGAGTAAAAGCGATGTTATGAACTGTTATTTGCTGGATTTAATCAAATACTTCATAGTAAGCTGCTAATGTTCGAGTACTCCGGTTTCCTCCCACAGTCCACAGACATGTAGGCTAGTCTAATTAGCATTTTCAAATTGCCCATGTAGTGTGTGCACATGTAGTAAAGTCAGTCAGGGGGAATGTGCAGCGAGTTTAAAGCAGACAATAAGTAGCCAAAAACTAAAAACCTTGCAATCAATTGTACTCTACCTTGTACCCCAATCCTCTGGGAAAGGCTCTAGGGCTCCCAGGATCATGTACAGGATAAAGGGGTACACCGAGAAAGAGAGAGAGAGATTCACGCAATAATGTTATTTATACATTATAATATTATTATTATTATTATTATTATTATTATACAGTTTTAGGATGAAAATTAAATAGTTTCTGAAAAAGAAATACATTTTAAAAATTATTTAGATTTCAGCAGTTTTCCAAAAGAGTTTGTTCTGTTCTAGAGGAATACTTGAGTTGGTGTCCTTATCCATAGTGGTGTACCATATGTCCGATTCCCTGCATCATATTATAAATTCATCCCCAAACACCATCAGATTCTTGAGCCACAGTGTTCAGTGAGTCCATCTCAGTGATTTCGGTCCACAGCTAATTGCTGTAATTGTCCGTCACTGGCGAGTCTTTGTAGTGCAGCTCTGCTCATTACAGAGCAGTGTGTGTGCAGGTGCAAAGAGAGCCCGGGATCCAGCTGTAAACACAGTCAGGGCCGGCATCACTGCTCCGACCACAAGTAAACAAAACCAGAGCACAACATGGCGAGGTTGTCTAAATGTCTGGACGAAGATGCACACAAACACGTACACTCACTCACACACCCCCCTTGCCGTCTGTTTACAACACTGCAGAGACTTCTTTTAAGAGTGTGTGTAGGAGTGTGTTTAGCATTGTGAAGAATCCTTGACCAGGAGCCTCATGAGGCAGAGAGACACGCGAGTAGATGTGTATGACTGGGAGTTGGGTCAGGGGTCAAATATGCTTCCTATTAAAGGAAAGAGGGAGAGAGAGTCACAAAGGAGAGATGGATAAAAGAGACGTGGACCTAAAAAGGAAATCTAGAACTTGAATTGATGAATGGATAGGAGAGAAAATATTCCTGCTGAGATATAAAAAAAAAATAATAATTTATGGGCGGTGATCAGAGTTTCACACACGCGCACATGCAGGCTCCGTGCCTCGCTTCTCTGTCGCTCGTTAGTTTACAGAGTGTGTTTGATGGAGTTTCAGTGTTGTTAAGCTATCAGCACGACATCAGTGTAAGAACTTGGTGAAGTCAATCAGGGGAAATGTGCAGCGAGTTCAAACCAGATGATCAGTAGCCAAAACCTCAAAACCGCTAGGCAAAGCTGGGAACACACACACACACACACACACACACACACACACACACACACACACACACTCACACACACGCACACACGCACCCACACACATGCGCACCCACACACACACACGCACACACACACACGCACCCACACACGCGCACTCACACACACACACACACACACATGCGCACCCACACACACGCACTCACACACACATGGACACACACACACGCACCCACACACGCGCACCCACACACGCGCACTCACACACATACACGCACTCACACACACACTCACACAAACACACGCACCCACACACATATTGTACATCCATAGCTTTCCACTTAAGCAAAGGTAACATGGATAGTTCTATTTTGCCTATTCTTTGCTTATTCTTTATACTTTTATATATATTTCTTTTCACAAATTAAATTATATATATTAATTTTACAAATATATTTTTTTACATTTATAATTATCAAAAAAAAATTCTTGTTGTACATCTTTGATTTTTTTTTTTTTTTCATTTTTACGATTATCAAGCTTTATTTTTTTCTTGTACATCTATTTGCTACATTGAATTTGACTGATGGAGTGACTGAAAAGACAGAATCATGTTGAAAAAGTAGACACTCCAAGAACTGGTTAAAGTCGTGCTGTTAGCAGAAATCCGGACTCCTGCTTGTGGTGCTTCAGCAGGGGACACGGAAAGGATACTTTCAGCTTTCTATTAAAGGCAACCTGTAATGCAAAATTTACTTTGTAGTCGTTTTTCCAGTCGCATTGGTTTCCAGTGTGCATGTACACACACACCAAAAAAAAAAGAGATGCAAAAAAAATGGTGACGTATTGTGACCCCGTATACTGTAAGAAGAGCCCCTTCCCCTGGCTCATTGGTCGTGGCTCAGCAGTAACTATTTTACATAGACGTGCTGAAATGGCACGTTTGGACAAGGAGTGAAACGGATGGAGTTTGAGGTGTAAAGAAAAGGCATTATATGCAGAATTTCAGCTGGAACATTACATATACACACACACACACTTTGGGGAGGTTCAGAGACCTGTGTTCACTTGTTAGATGTCCCAAGTTACACATACAGTATTAGTATATTGATGAGCCAATAAAGAAACTTTGAAATTGAGTATTGTGGTGCATCACAGTTTCTCCCTGCAGTGGTTCAATAGTACAGAATATCAGCAAGACTCGAGTCTTAAGAACTGTTTTTTTTCCCTTCTTCTTTTCTTTTGTCTCATTAACTTCACTTAAAAGAAAGAAAGAGATCCTGATAGTGAAAAATGGCTTTACTGTGTCAGAGAGGATGTTTGTCAAGATGAAGGATAGCAGGAGAAATGAGGACTTGATGTGAGTTGAAGCTCTTTTGTTTTCTAGAGTTCTCCTTGTGAGCTTTTTCTTTTTAAGCATAAATCACATACTCGTACAAAAACGTCTGAGAATGAGTTCTGCCCTCTCTCTCTCTCTCCCCCAGATACAGAACCCACCCTCCCAAACCCCGCTCGCTTGCATGTTTTTGTCACTTCTTTATAGCTCACTCCTACAGACAGACA
>JAQMYJ010000020.1:2087037-2119046 GCA_030014305.1 Clarias laeviceps
GAATGTAGAAAATAAATCACTAAACAAAAACAAAGAAATTTGCAAGTGACCCCAAACTTTTGAACGGTAGTGTAGGTATGAAAAAAAGACATTATGTGAGAGATATTTCAGATGGTGCATTAGCGCACACATTTGGGGGAGCTTCGAGACCTGTGCTTCCTTGCTACAGGAATAATAAAATACAGAACTTTTAAGGGGGTCTAAAGTTGACAAGATATTTACATTTCAGACTGAACATGGGACAAACCTTTATATATAAAAATATATATATATATAAATTAATAATGGTATTTTTTGTTTGTATTTTACCAAAGTTATGAGCCAGACAGTCTGGCCACTGTGGTTTGGATAGACTGGCACTGCATGGAAGCTTCCCATGTACACAAACTGTCTCAAAGCACGTTGCTGTCACACCTGCGATGGTTTGCATAAGGTTGCAAAGTAGACGTCACGGATCCTGCTCTGTTACTAAAACATGTTGTACTCAGGTTCAGAGTGATTCTGCTTTTGTATTGATAGTACCGTCTGAATATTCTCACATTCCGATTTGTTTTTTCTTGAATATTAAGCAATGCAAAACAATGTAAAGCATAATAAGCTTTGTAGCAGCACCTGCAGTGTGATTTTTCACTAGAAATAGAGCTTCAAAGTCAGCCAAAGCGCCCGTGTGTGTTCTGTATCTATATTATGAACTGCTGTTTATCGCAGTGGTGCAGGACTGGTGTCATTTGCACAAGGGAAATTAAAATGCTTGTTTAACCGTGTAGCATATTATGTATTTTAGGTGTTAGAAACTCATGCAATGTAACAAGCCATCACTAGGGTGATCTATAGTAATCCACAGTTATCCAGCACGGCCTACAAATATTTTGATATGTGTTTCCAAAGTGTTTTCATAGGCATTCCCTAGTCACTTACAGGCAACTCTAGCAGTGATTGCTTTGCCTTGTTATTGTGAAAGCATAGTGTTACATGATGACATGGAGTTTTAAGCACCAGGCTGGTATCACTGGTGTGTGAACTTGTAATTTTTGTATACTTAATATTTGTAAGTTAAATAACAGTGTGATTAATAATTATAAGTAAGAGCACAATGTACAGTATATGCAGTGCACATACAATGTACAATGTACAGTATATTTCACACACACTAGTCCAGTTCATGTGTGAAAATGATACCTAATACTCCCAGGACCACTCTTTTATAAAAATCTGTCCGTGCCTTCAGGGACTCCGTAGATGTCATAATCTGGTCATTCAGTGCATTCAGGTCGTCAGCTGACTTCATTTTATTGCCACATAAAGTTCAAGTCTAGACCTGACCACCTGAAGCAACTCCAGATCATAACACTGTCTCCAGAGCCTTGTATAGTGGCCACTATGCATGATGGATGCATCGCTTCATGCACTTCCCTTTTTATACTGACTTCATCATTCTAGAATAGGGTCAATCTGGATTCATCAGACCACATGATCTTTGTCCATCGTTCCAAAATCCAACCTTTATGCTCCCTAGCAAACTGCAGCCTTTATTTCTGATTAGTCTCATAACTTATAGCCACACAGCTGTTTATTCCTAATTCTGATAGTTCTCATCACACACTATATCTACAAGTTGAAACTCTATGGTTGGTACAAATTGGCTCACTGCTGGTCAAACAGTGCAACTGCAGCTTTGACCAAATGTATGATTAATAGAATGCCAATTGTTTTATTTATTAATTTATTTTTATTTTTTTTGAGATGCACATTATCACACCCCTGTGTATCAACCAATAAAAAGAGCTGATTAACTCACACATTTGGTGTTGGTAGTAGAAATGTGAGGTACTACTGGCGGAAGTCTTTAAATCCTTGTGGTTAACCATAATGAACACTTTCAACATATAAGTCAGGGAAGCACACTTTCTGCTCTAAAATGATCTCGACAGTAAGCATTACACCAGGGCACGGTTTGGAAACGCTGAAATGAAAACTCCACCTCGAAGCATATGAAATATGTTTATGACAGCGAAGTAATAATCTTACTTGTTATATGCAAAGTACTTCTTTTCAGCTGTATTTTTGTTTCAAAAGCATCAAACACAAGCCATGACAATCCAGGAAGCTTTTCTTATTTCTCATTCTCCATTTTCCACTGACAGTCAATGAAATATTATATAATGAGAAAATCAACCCTGAGGAGTGGAGCTCTGTAGAGGAAACGTTAATAGACTGAATGCTGGTTCCGGGATGCAGTACAGTGCTATCTTCTTTGTCTTTCGGCTGTTCCCTTTCACGGGTCGCCACAGCGAATCATCTGCCTCCACCTAACCCTGTCCTCTGCTTCCTCTTCTCTCACCCCAACTAACTTCACTGCATCCATAAATCTCCTCTTTGGTCTTCCTTTAGACCTCCTGCCTGGCAGTTCTTCTACCAATATGCTCACAATGTCTCCTCTGAACATGTCCAAACCACCTCAAATCTGATGTTGTATCGAAAGTTCAAGCTTGAGTTCAGAATTTTAACTTTATGAATGTGTGTGAGCAGATGAGGAGGTGTGTGAGAGCGGGACAGAGTGAAGCACTAAAGAGCAGACATCATTCTGGGTAATGTAGGAAACCTTAAGGTTAAAACAGACCGACGTGGTAGATGAGAGTGGGAAAAATATTACAAAATAGATCAGAAGATTGTGTTAAATATTAAAATGATATACAAGTCATCTGGGGGATTTTTAAAAGTGTTAAGTTTAGAATTTCAGTAGTGATTTTAATCTGATACTAGATACTGTGGACCATGAATTAGCGCGTTCTATAGACACAGCACGAGGGGTGTTCAAGTCAAACAGGGACTTTTAAATGTATATCATAAAACATTATTTTTCTGTATAATCCACTGCTACACTAATGCACTTATTCCAGCATTTTCCTAGTGCTTGGATACCATCAAGTTAGAAAGTTTTCTCAGTAAGCCATGTGTCATGATCAGACTGCCTGCTTCAGGTCTGAAACGACGGCCTCCCAGGAACTCCTTGCATGGCCTAAAACATGTGGAAATGGTCAGGACTGTACAGGGGATGTGACAATAACTAGACTAATAGGTGTTCCCAAATTGGCTGTAGTGTGTGTGAGTGTGTGTGTGCCCTGCGATGGATTGGCACCCCATCCCAGTCTCGTGCACTGCCCTGCCCCCAGCGACCCTGTATACATGATAAAGCGATATAGACGATGAGTAAGTAAATGATTAAACATTTTAATGGCTAAATATGAATATTGAGATATTAATTGAGACAAAGAAATTTGTATAACATGACAAATCCACTCCAAATTAATGCGTTAAAAAAAAACAATTATAATAAAATACAGTATGCACACTCAGTCACATGACTATTGTAAGCTTATTGTAATCTTTGAGTCGGAAGCATGACTGAAACAGAGATGGAAAGAATGAGAAGCGAACAAACAGTAAAAGCTTCTGCATAGAAGAGATGGAAAGTAGCACAAACACTTTTTAACCAAAGTAGAGTTGGTTTGACAATCGACAGGAGTGCAGATTGAAAGATGGCTGTGATCATTTGATTTCTACACACTTTGCATACATTTGTATGAATTATTCAGTGGTAAGACGTCTGGGTTTCGTGCCATGCTCTACTACGCAAGTCATGCATATGTTAGGGAGGGAAAAAAAAGTTATTGCATCATATTTATTTTGTACCTTTTAGTAAATGAATTTATTAAAGTGAATGTAAAAAAAATATGTTATTTCCACATACTTTAAATAGAGATTGAGTTTAAATTTGACGGAGCTTTATAACTGCACTCACCCCACCAACCCCTAGTTGTGTGTGTGTGTGTGTGTGTGTGTGTGTGTGTGTGTGTGTGTGTGTGTGTGCTCACAACGTGAGAAAGCAGGATCTTTTTTCCTTCCTAGTTGGTTTGCGAGTCACTCATTCGCGCTTATCTACTGAATAAAACCATAATTGATCTCAGCTTACACACACCACATCAACTGAACCTCAGACACACACAGAGCAAAGAGCAATAAGTGGAAGCCATATTGTGCTGTGTGTGTGTGTGTGTGTGTGTGTGTGTGTGTGTGTGTTTAATTATTTCTGTCATCCTGAAGGAGCTGTAGCGGTTAATACAAGGCTGTGGATTCTGTCAGATTTCATTATAACTCCTCATTTGGACAGATTTCACTATTTAGTCTTTTTTTTTTTTTTCTTAAAAAGTGAACCAACATTCAGAACTAAACGTGAAAAAATAAGTGCACCCTGTAATTTGTTAATACGTAGCCCCAGCTTTAGCAGTAGTCAATTACATTTACATTTAGGCATTTGGCAGACGCTCTTATCCAGAGCGACTTACAAAGTCAGTTGTGTCCAAGAGTCTCTCACTTTGAACAAGCTCACACTGCTGACACGTGACTGGCTGAAGGTGTTAATTAGCTTAGATTTACACTTGTAATTGAGATGTCTGTGCCAGTGTTATGATTTCTATAGTAAGCCTAGCACGGTGGCATAGTGGTTAGCACTGTGGCCTCGCACCTCCAGGGTCTGGCTTCGATTTCCGCCTCTGGTCTGTGTGCGTGGAGTCTGCATGTTCTGCCCATCAGTGTGGTTCCTCCGGGTTCTCCAGTTTCCTCCCACAGTCCAAAGACATTCAGAGAAGGCTTATAGGCTAAGAGTTTCTAAATTTCCTATTGTGTGTGTGTGTGTGTGCCCGTGTCTCTTTGGATAGGCTCCAGGCTTCCGGCGACCCTGTACAGGATAAATGTATAGAGAATAAGAGAGAGTGAGGGTTCCTATAGTAACAGTTCTTTCACATGGACATGTGACCTAATCCAAATCTAACAAGGAGCAGATTGAAAAACATAAAGGTGATACGGTGATGTTTCCTCTAAGATGGTGTTTGTTTAACGCTTACAGTAAGTAAGGAGGCTCCATTGTTAGCACTTTTTGTTAAGGTCCAACACAGGACAGGCGTCTTCCAGCACCAAAATATGGAAAGGGTGAGTACGTCAGTGCATTTTAGCCGTTGTTGTGTTGAAGTGCTGTGTTGGGACATCTTATAAACTAGAATTTGTGTTCATAACTTCATGGTTTCCTGTGGAATTCCTCCTGACCTCAGGAATGTTCCAAGGTCCCTTTACATCGAAGCCAGTGGACAGCACTAATGTTACTTCAACACAACAATGGCTAAAATGCACTGACGTACTTGCCCTTTGCATATTTTGGCGCTGGAAGACTGACCCGGAAGTATGAGTCACATGGTCTTGATATGTTTTTCTTCTAATGTCCTGATTTAGATTTGTATTTTTTCCTTCTCCTGATTTTTTTCTTCAACAGATTTTTCCCCCATACATGTCCCTTAAGAGGCTCCATAACTTTTCTCTTTTTATAACAAGCTTTTATTTATTTTTTATTAAGAACTTTAAGAGAGATGGAAAAATGAAAGGCAGGTTATGAAATGTTTGGTTTGTTTTTAGAAGGTAATGAGCTCGCCCTGTCATCCAGAGAGCGCAAGTTTGAATCCCCGGTGATGCCATTGCCTCCCGCGTCATGCATGGCCGTCTGTGAGCTCACGCAAGAGGAAGGAATGGATAGCGTTTTCCTCCAAGTGTGTTACGCTGCTCTGCTAAAAGATACCGCTGGCTGGTGTCACATGTAATGGGGGAAACAAGGCCCGGTTGGTCATTGTAGGCTTGATGGGAGATGGCACTAATGACGGGTGGGACTTGGACCTGTAGAAAATCTGAAAAAAAAATGTAAAAGAATGAAAAGGTTAAAAAGTACATCACATACATACCACGCGAACATCCATACAGCTGCTGTGGGAGAACAGGAAGCATGTTGGGAGAGGCCGTTATTGGAAAATAATCAAATATGACCCTTATGTAATATTCCTTAAAAAGAAATTAGAATTAGTTTTTAAAATTTATATTGTGTACCCATACACGTAAACACAGCGGAGTAGATAAACAAAAAAAGGGCATGATGGGTAATAGATTGTGTGTGTGTGTGTGTGTGTGTGTGGTAGATTATAAACCCACAAGTGTCAAAAGACAATGTACTATATGAGCAGAATGTTTTATTAGGATGTGTGTGTTATTACGTTTCATATCCTTAATAATTCATCAAGAGGGCTGTAACAAAGCACTTCAGGTGAGAGTGTATCGAGGCCAGCTGGACAATTTACACCCCACACACACAAACACACACACATGCGCTCTCACAAAGACACACATGCAGACAGTGCGCACAAGATTTAGAGAAGTAGACAGATGTTTAAACGACAAGATTCATTGCCATGCTCTTGTGTAAACTTCCCAAGCGTCAGGCTTCACGTTTATCAGTGGTGTTTTATCTAACACTCGCTTCAAGAGCAAGTTGTCTCTGCTCTCTGTGTCTCACTCTATACATCTTTCCTTCTTTTTTTCTCTCGCTCATCGATCTATACGTGTTTAGCAGAATCGCAGACGTTAATCAGGAAAATGCAGACGTCCGTAGACTCCAAGCTCGTGTAATTGGACCTCTGTGATTTCCATGTTGTTATTATTTCCTTTCTCACACTAAATAAACGCGTTTGCTGGAGTGTGTCCTCAGACTACCGGGTTACTCGGTTCAGCTTCAACGAATTCAAATTCTCATACTGGATTTGTTTCGCGCTTTACAGTCCGAGAGAGACGAAGTGGCTTGTTTTGGAAGAATAACGTGCAGAACGTAGCTTTGCATGGCAGCGTGGTCTCGTCACGTCGACCTCGCGCACTCCCACGCGTTCCACGCGTCCTATTTGAATATGGCTGTTATGGAAATGACGCTCGCCTCGCTTCGGCTTCTTTGTCGTATTGTAAAAAAAAAAAAAGGTCTTGAGCTTTGTTTATTTCAACACACACACACACACACTATAAGAAGTCTTTTTTCTCATTCTCTTTTCCTTTTTTTGTTTGTTTTGTTTTGTTGTTTTTCAGGGAAGACCTTATCAGAAAGTACATCAGGCTCTGGCAGTCATGTACACTGATGTACACTGCGTGCGAGTGTGTGTGTTTACACTCATCTTCCACTCTCCGTCGTACAGTATAAACGCGCATCTCTCTCTAGACACAGAGCCGAACGAGCCGAGAGCCCGATGACGGATGCGTTTTATCCCGTTCAGTCTGACAGGACTTTCCTGAAATTCCCGCCGTTTTCCAAACAGCCGGATTCCGACCAGATGACCGAATTTGTTTAATTCTGACGCAATTTTTTTTTCCACACTTGAAAATTCACACATAGTCCAATTTGTTATTGACAGTTGATACATTTCGTGTCTCAGGTTTTACATTAATATTTCCGAGTCTGTTTAGCATTTGGCCACGTTCACAACACACACACACACACACACACACACACACACACATATACTTGAAAGACACATACAGTAGAATTTCATGTGCTTCATTTTTTTTTTTCGAAAAATGAAAGGTCTGTACCTCCTCAGTTACAAAAGTAATGTGACAAAGTATTGGCACTGCTCCGTTCATTTCCCAGTATGTCTGTCTTAATATTTAAATCTTTTTCACAAACACCATTTGCGCATTACAGGAACTCGGCTGGAAGTTATTGCCACATCCCCAGTACAATCCTGATCTTGCTTCAAGCCATTTCCACATGTTTGGGCCAGCGTTTCACACGTGAAGCAGGCAGTCCAATCATGGCTCCGATATAGTGAGAAAACGTTCTACCTTAGGTGGATGGATGGATGGATGGATGGATGGATGGATACTTACTTACTGTATTGATCCCAAAGGTATTGTCCAGGATCCAGTAGCAAGGATAGTAATACGATACCTTGATGGTTTCCAATCACTAGTGAAACAATGAGATAAGTGCATTAAATAGTAGTAACTAAATTACTTACATAATAATAAAATGCCCAAAGATACATTTAAAAAATTGGTTGTTTATGTACCAACCTCAGCAGCAACCTCATTTCTCCTCTCGTCTAGTCCACTCAGGAACCACTCAGCATTCAGCATCACCAGTACACTCATCACCGGCCTGATCACCTGTCATCATTTCCTCATGTTTCTCACAGGTTCATGCCTTTGCCTTTAGATGCTTTTTTATGCTTGAGTGAGTCACAGGTCACTGTGTGGCTTAACAAAGAAAAGAACATCCTTCTGAATCTGCTCAGGTACAGGGACTGGACTGAAAACGAGGGCCAATAAAATCCATCAGGAAGCCTGGAGAACTATTCCTCAAGACAGCATTAAAAATACAACAAAGTCCAAATATGAAAGAATGGCTTTTGCACAGTACTGTATTTCAGTAGAAGTATTTTTATAGAAGTACTGGTGAACATATTGAGGTTAAAAATCTTTGAGCGTTAAAAATCTTTGGCATCAACTGTTGTGGACGCCGTGAACCCAGCCTGGCCAGAGGGTTAGAGAAGGGTTCCATTGTGTGGAGAACGGTGCCTGGTTTTGGTTAGTGCCAAACACACACACACACACACACACACACACACACACACACAGCAGGGCTCAGCTCCCTCTAGAGGTCCATCTGGAGTTCATTTCCTGTTTGAGACAGCTTGTAAGCTGTGGGCGGAGTCTGGGCGCCTCATCCGATTGGACAAGAACGACAATTTTTTTTCATTACGCATATTTTATGCCTGTACGTTGCTTTTTATTCGTAGTCAAACGGTGAAGTTTCTTGGAAGACCAACACTTTTCACGGCAGTCGCAGTTCAGACTTCCCCAGTAACAGCACACCGTGGAATTGTAATGGCGCTAAGTGCTTAAATAATCCTAATATTAGCTTTAGAACGTGTAACAGTGTTTATCTCGTTGTAATTACTGATAATTGTGGCGTCAGCATGCAGCGACAGCCTGGTTGTGCTGGGTAATTGCAGGTAATTTTAGATGCAGTTCGTAGACCGTTGTGCCTACAGAGTTAGTAATTGTTTCCGATATTAGAACTAGAGATTACTGGCCACTAGAGAGAGTAGATGGATTAAAATGGTCTTTTTTTTTTTTCTTTTTTTTTTTTTTTTAAACGTATAGACTTCCTGCACTATAAGTATGCAGTTATTTCACGGCAACGGCACACTTGAGTATTTTCATTCAGACTTAATTTAGCCCAAGTCATGTTCCTGAGTCTTTCTAATTTAGGCTCTGGTACAGATCAACTGGGTATCTTGCAGGTGTGTAATGGAGCCTGAGATCTACTATTATTATTATTATTATTATTATTATTATTACTCATAGCATTGCACAATGCAGCGGTGATGGAGACAGGGAGAGAGAGAACTGTGCTCTCTTGTTATGAATGTAACCACAGGCATTTTTTTCTTTTTTTTTTTTTTTTGGAGGGAAGCAAAAAATGTGGCAACATTAGACGAAATAACGACCTCGAATGCAAATTCAACAGCTGTAAATTTACTGTGAGGTCGTGAGCACATGTGCACGTGTGTATGTGTGTGTGTGTGTGTGTGTGTGTGTGTGTGTGAGAGTATGTGCGCATGTGTGTGTCCCAGCAGGTCGCTTTATTGGGCAACCAAATTAGTTGAACATGACTCTCACGCAGATGTCAGGTGTCGGTAAGAACACAAACACACAGCAGCGCAGCCCATTATGAGCCTGACAACTGAAACATGTCTTTAAAAAAACATTCGTCACAGGCGGCTAACGACAAAAGTGGGCTTAACATACACTTAACATACACACACTCACACTCACATACTTGGTGGGACAGTTGTAAAAAGTAAAATTCAGAAATAATGTGAGAAAAAAAAAAAAATCTAAATCTATGTGTGTGTGTTTGTGGTTTATTTTGCATGTGTCATTCTTTTGTTCAGGAGAGTGAAAGCATGTTCAGTGAGAAATAATTGCGGTAAGATTTGTGCACGGTTTATGTTTCACATTGAGTAAGGAGAAAAATGGGGGTCGTGATTGGGTCCGAAGTGACGAACGTGCCTCCGGGGGAGGAAGCTGGCTGGAATACAACTTGAGCTCACTTTTTCTTTTTTCTTTTTTTTCGCTTTTTTTTTAAGTAATGCAGCTCATGTGAATAAACGCTGAAGAAGAAAGACACTCAACACACGCTGAGCTTCACATGGACTAAGCTGTATTCTAATTGTTTGGAATAACAAACTATGAAAAAAAAAAAAAGACTTCAGTCTCAGTCCACAAAAACAAAAGTATCAGTCGACCCCTAGGAATTGTTTCAAATGTTTCTGTTTCATCAGATTATTCGACAACCAAAAAAAAAAAAATCAGTAGTGTTTCATTAGCCTTCAGTAGTTTAATAGAACATTATCAGAACTCAGTGCCATATCAATCCATCCTGCCGAGAAGTTTCATCAAAGATCTGTCTCACATTTTTTTCTTAAATAATGTTTAAAACACTTAGTGTGTAAACATGCTTTTTCCTATTTAATGATACATTTTTAAATGGGTGTGTAATGATACCTTACAGCTAAAGCTACTCGGTGGGACGTTCTAAACTAATGCACGACTTCTGACCAAAAAGATGGGGCCTCACAGGGGTACAGTATATACATTTATACAAGCGTTTTACCACTTGTTTTGTTAGCTAGATATAAAATCATGATAGTGAGAACTAGGAATTTATACCAGGAACTAGGAAAAGGTTACATACTACTTTTAAAAAAAAAATACTTGCGTATATAGTTTTTCTTTTAATTACAATGTTTTAGAATTTGTAATCCTAATTTCGTTGTACACTGTATAATGAAAATAAAGGCTTCTTCTTCTAAATCTACTGTACAGATTTAATTTTTCAGAGCTCAGTAACATATTACATTATACGTTATATAACTACGGATCCCTACAGAAAGATCCACAGAAACCAATAAAACTACAGGATTCAAAGCAAAGAATCACCAAAGTGTGACCTGGGAATAAGCATGAACCTTCAACATGGACCAGGTTTGACAGAATCAAGCTGATCACTTCTTCCTGCTCCAGGTCTGGTCTTTGTGCTCGCAGAGATTTTTAATCATAATTACAATAAACATTTTAAGAAGAAAAACTCTACACTCAAATAAGGAAAAAAACCTGCCTTTATGAACATTATCACATGATGTAGAGAGAGTGGTACAGCTGTCATTTTATTGTTAACATTAATAATTATCAGGCTGAGATCAAATTAATGCCTTGATTTTATCCGTAATTCTGGACACAAGAAAGAAGGATGCCAGATTAAAAATCTTTGGGAGATGATTTTACCCAGTGCAGCTCTTAGACCTAGTGTACATAGTATGAAATGCAATACAGTAAGAATGCACTGGTCTAAGAATAAGAAGAGTAAGTAAACTTGTGGGGTTTTTGACATTTAATTTTGAAAACTAGCTCTTTCAACAATTGCTTCACAACTTTTACCTTTGTGTTTTTGGCAACGTTAATATTTTCATACAAAAGAAACAGATTAACACAGCTTTACCGTACCTTTATGAAGTCTTGTTTACTTTTTCCATTGCTGTGATACCACATTTGATTGTTCATGATTGCAAAGGGGATTCTTGAATATTTCACCAGGTTTTAGTGCCCCGTAACAAAAGTGTTTTTAGGAATAGTTTTAAGCAACAGATCAAGCTATCAAACACAGAAGTGTCCGTAAACTTTGTTTCTAGAATTATTGCCCCATTTTATATGGCACATCACTACTGCATTTCATCCCTCTAGTGACACTTGGACACTTTACTGATTGGGTTTTGGCTGCTGAGTTTGTATGACTAAGAAGAAGATTAAGAATACTTCTTACAGCATTAAGAATTGCCTCTCGTTTCTACTGGACCATTGCATCATGTCTATACTTAGTGTACATCAGTCACCACTGCACGATAGGTGAAGTTGCATGGTAAGAAAATCAACTGTAAAAACATTAGCTATGTTTCATAGTAAAAGTAAGAACATTTCCATACACACACAATGTGATGATAACTCGTGGGATTAGGACTAAACAGCTGTGCGTCCATAAGAAAACCACATGTTAGTAAGACTCATAAAGATTGGACTTTGGAGCGATGGAAAAAAGTCATGTTATCTGCTTTGTCCAGATTGACCCGATTCCAGAGCAGAGGGTGCGTCAGGCTAAGAAAGGAAGTGCATGAAGTGATGCACCCGTCCTACATAGTGCCCACTGTACAAGCCTCTAGTGTTATAATCTGGGTTTGCTTCAGTTGGTCAGGTTTAGGCTTAGCAATGTTATGTGGCAATAAAATAAAATCAGCCGATGACCTAAATATACTGAATGACCAGGTTATATCACATCAGTGGAGTTTTTCCTTATTATCTGATTTCAAATTCCAGGACTCATATTGTGAAAGAGCACATGAGGAGCCTGAGGAATAATTTTCATGCAACTTTTTTTCCCGATCACGATCATGAGTACAAAAAAAGAAAATCTTAATTTTGCCAGTAATGTCTTCATAAGCTAGCACAGGTGTGTTCTTTTGGCAGAACAACTGAAACAAAATGCGAAAAAGTCCGTAACAAAATCGCGCACACACACACACACACACAGATCATGGCTCATTGTGTAGCACAGAACCTCACAGTCATCAAGAGCACATTGTTCCTCAAAGCGAAGGTCCCTTATGTTGCAGTTATGCGATCCCGAGGTCCAGGCCGGTTCACTTTTCTCCAGAGGAAGAGACTGAATATTTGTGTTGGGGCAGAGAACTGTACCTGGGCCCAACGGGAACGCTTCTCTTTATAATAGTATCCAGTCACAAGGGTATTAGAGGTTTTTTTTTTTTTTTTTGCAGGTTTCTCATACAGGAACACACTGTTCATTCTCTTCTGTGTTCTTGGATAAATTATTTGTTAGGGTCACTTCAGGTTACAGTTTTCCTTTTCAGAAAATGAAACGGCAGTTTCTAAACCATGTTTATGCTCTACATAAGCATTAAGCATGCCTACGCTCTGAGCTGCCCCCTTATTCGAATGACTTTTCCACTGTTTTGTTGTATATGTAACTTGTATCTGCCTTTCACAGCACTTCAGGAGAAGTATTGCATATTGGGGCTCATGTTCCAACCAAAGCAAATCTCTGTTTTGCTACAAGATCAAATTGCTAAAACACATCCCTTCATATTGTAGAAATGTAAAGATTCTTTCAGAATCTTCTCTGTATTACTTGGACTGTTTTGTTGATGATAAACGATGGACAACCTTCCCACTGGACCCAAAACCTGCATTGTTAGTTAAATTACTATGGCCTTTCTATACAATACGGTTTCATGCATTTCAAAATTGTCATCTTTTAGTATTAGCCTTGGGTGGTCAACCACTGATGCTGGAAAAGTTCACCCTTAAATTTTTACACAAAATTACCTTGTATTCCTTCCAAGTCATTGTACAAGGGTTCTCATTGCTCCAGCTTTAGCTCAGCTCTGTGGTTTATGTCTGCAAGATTCCTTTGCATGCCAAATACTTAAACACCGAGACAGTGGTTCCTCATAACCACACAAAACTGAGGTCTTCATCTTGCACTGGGATTCTTGTTTTTTCTGCCTGCACCATACATTCTAAAGCTGTATGACATGTTTGATGTGAGAGTTGGGTCCTTGAAAGCTCAGAACAGTGACAGGATCCTGCTTTACTTTTATAAAAGCCAAATATGGAACCAATATATATCTGCACACAAGCTTATGGTCTTTGTTGTGCTCATTGGTTTTGTATTTCCTAATTCAACTGGGAAAACAACTTGAGGCTTACAGAGGCAAAGGTTGGGAGGTATTGTGTGTGGAAATCTCCGGAGATCTGGGGTTTCTGAAAAACTCAAACACAGCCAAAGACACTGATGTTACTGGAATTTTTTTCTCCACTCTGATGTTGATATGAACATTAACATGAACTCATATCTGATGGCATCTGCAGGACTAAACATGTTCCCAATCCTGGTCCTTCCCTAACCCTAACTCCCCTAAACCTCAACCTTAAACCTTTCTCTAATTTCCTAACTCTAATCCTTTATTGTTCTTAATATAAAGGCCAGTGAGTATATAATCATGCTTAGTCGGTGTAAATAACATCAAATCCCTTTATATTTGTTCTTTAGAAATTTACAGTTAATGCTTACTAATGCTTGCAGTAAAAGCTGTATGTAGTTATTGTATTGCACACTAGGTTCATAGGCATGTTTTCTTCCTTTTTCTTACCAAGTGTTATAGCTGTATCACTTATCCCTTATTCCTGTGTTTATATTTTGTAGGCACTGGGAGAGTCTGAACTTGCGGATGTCCTGAAGCAGTTTCTTCCACTCATGAAGTCCGGAACTGGTTCAGTTTCAGGTTCGGCTGATTTCAGCGTGGACCAGCTGCTGCTGCTGTTGGTGTACGTGTACTCTCTGGCTCAGGAGACGCAAGCGAGTGGAACGCAGCACGAGGAGAAGGTGGAGAGAGAGCTCATCGGGGCGCTGACACTTTTACTCACCCAGCAGACCACACTGAGTCCACTGGTGCAGGGTATTACAGGTACGACCGGAAATGAGTGAGGTGATGACACTGATATAATATCATTATAATCATTAATGATGCCACAAAACACTTATTTGTTTCCTAAAAGTCTTTATTTAATAGGATCTAAAGGTACAAACGTGCAGAACGGTTTATTTAGACTGTCTTTAGTTGCACAATATTAAATGCAACTGAACTCCTGTGGTCACATGACCATTCAGCTTATGCTAGCAATGCTATAGTTTGCCATAGTTTGAGCCAAGAGCTTAAAAAAAAACTAAATAATTTTATTTGCCTGATTCTTTTCCACCTTTTCAAATGTTATTTGAAATATTAATAATAAATATATTTGTTGTTTTTATTGTTACCAATTACCCATAATGCAACACATTTGTAACTAGGTGGCCACATAATGTATGTGCCTAATGGATCGATCTTGTCCAGCACATTTCGTTTCATTTCCCCAAATGCAGGAACTTTTCCAGTTTGTTAAACATGGGATAAAAAAAATGATTCTTACATTTAAATAATTCACCCAGTTGACCGTTTACCTGCAAGGTGGATGCTGAGATCTCTTCTGCAAGACCTCTGCTGTTTATTATTGTAATATAGTAGAGAATTTGTTGTAAAAGTAAGTGAGATAAAGCATGCATAAGTTTCATTTTCCACAGAAAAATGAACCATAAGGTGAGGGAGGTGATCAAGGATCCCATATATCATATATAAGTTTTATTGACTACAGTTTCCCTCGTCATGAGAGTAAAAGACTAATAATGTAAGAGTAAAGTGTTTTAGCAGGCAATCGTGTTTGTTTTTATATCCTTACAATTAACAGCTGCCTCCCATAACAAGCACTGTTTCTCTGAGGCAAAATGGTGGAAATAATTGTCGGTAAAATGATAGGCAAATTGGTTGATGACATGGCAGATTAAATGGTTGACGACGTGGCAGACAAACTGACAACAAGGCAGACAAAATAGTGGACAAAAGAGCACACACAATGGCAAACGAAATTGCAGACAAAGTGGTAGATAAATGCGTTTTTGTGATTTCACATTAAAAAAAATGATCTAAGAAATGGAAAGAGAGCTAGAATGTGCTATTGTGAACATCATCAGTAAATCAGTGGTGGTTTTGTCACACAAACAAAGATCTCTGTACAAGTGTTCTGTATCCTGAGGCTCAGATCCACTCTGCATGCATTTAATTTCTAGCACAATCCCCAAGCGGGCAGTAAATCATGAATGAATGAAACACTTTGCTAGTGACCAGTTTACCTTTATCCTGTCACAACACAAGTGAACCTCAGCTCTCACATGTGTCTTCCAGTTCCATTTACTGATTATTGTACTTCGTTTATGAACCGAGTTTAGCTGCAGTCCTCTTTTCATCCTGTAAGGGTTGCTCTGCACACAAGCAGCTTTGCATTAAGCTGTTATAGCAACTGCTGCAAAACACACAAACTGCAACTCCACCACACACAAACCATCTCAAAGGAATTCTGTCACACAGTCTTTTTACCAACTGATCATTCGAGTTTTCTAAGAAAAGGGAAATTATATACTCTTCCTCCAGAGACTAGTTTTTTTTTTTTTTCCCCTACAGCCTTCATGCTAAATATGTGGACGTCCTGACCGATATTTAATCATGCTTGGCTGCTTTAAACACTACAGTCACAGCTTGTAACTTTTAACCTTACAAAAACACTTCCTTAAAGTGTACTTCAGAATAAGGGCAAAACAGGACCACCTGTAGCATCACGTCATGTCCACTAACACAAACGTGACCGCATGCAGTCGGTCTACAACCCACAGTACAGAGAGGACAGTGAAGGATCCACCCTGACACAGGAAAGGTTCACCGGACCCGATCTCAGTACCGCAGCTGCATCGCCAGGGAACACATGACTTCATACATCATGTGAACACAGGGTGGAGCAGACGGAGGGAGACAGAAATGGGTGGGAGGACAGTGTGTGTAAAGGGGTTAATATTCATCTGGGGTCGATATCTCTGGCATCTGTCTCTCTGTGTCCTGCTTTCTGAGTGACAGAAATACTTACCACGCTTCATCACACCTTGCACGCACACACACAGTATAAAATGATTAATGACTCCTCCAGAGCACTGAAGCAACAGCTATTCTTTATCCTTTGTGTCTTTGTTGATGAGGTAAGGATTGATTCAAACCCCCCGATTCTGTGTTTTTCCCCCCTCCAATCTCATTCAGCACAATGCAGCCATTCATATGAGATCTAAGCAAGTAAAGGTTTGAGGTACTTGCAGGATTTCTGCATACTTTATTGATTGATAGCAGAATTTCACAGCATTAGGTATGTATACAGTACTGCACTGAAGTCTTGTTTTGTATTACAAACTTTGTAAAAGATTTCTTTTTTATGAAGTCAGTAGGAAACCACTTCTGATTTAATAAAAAAAAATAATTTTCAAACATTCCACAACAAAATCAAAACTTGCATAAAAGTATTTGTATGGCAGAAAAGAAAGCGGTACAGTTATACAAGTTAGACAAAAAATAAATAAATGGAAGCTGCTAGATTTTGCATGCAAAAAAGAAACGGGTGCAACAGTCAAAATCGTGAGAAGAGCTGTGGCTGGTTGTGCATGATGCTTAGTAAAACTTGGTAGCTGATTTCCTTATAGAATTGCACAAGTTGTACCTGCGAGTAAAGACTCCTCAAAGCATCATCCTACCAAATACTGACTCTGTTTAATTAATTTCTGTTTACTGGCTTTATATTTGTTTTTGGTTTTTTTTTGAAGGCATTCTTGCTCTATAGCATTTATTTGAATGTCCGTAAGACTGTACATGTGTATATGAGTGTGTGTGTGTTTGACTTCAAGGACATCTGAATCCAGATAGAGTTAAATTCCTAACCTTGAGTCCAAGCCAAACCACAACACACCACGCCTGAGTGCACTGCATATGTGCTGTGTGTCTGACTGTGTGTGTGTGTGTGTGTGTGTGTGCACGTGGTCTGTGTGAAGCTCTCATTTGTTTCTCTGTTTAAGCCAAAGTGGTGAGAAACCTACCCATTAGGCTTGGTGGAGCCTCCTGAACTCCTGAAGGCCGGCCATTAGCCTGGTGCTGTCAGACTTTATAATGTCATAAAATCCTACAGTAGAGTCGCTAAAGGGATGTTCATTCACTCATTGCAAACAACAAATGACATACAGTATGCGACTCTCAGATCAACTTTTTCCCAAACTTTGATGTCTTATTTGCATGTATCTTGATCAGAAATAGCATTAAAAAAAAATTCCAGTATCACATTTATAGATTTTATTCCACCAAGCCTCATTACTGGCTTCTCACACAACAGATCACTTTCTCTCTACATATTGTTTTCTTAGGCTACTTTTACAGTAAGGGCTTGGACCCAGATCTGAGTGCACTATGTATCGTACCCAGGCATGGTACACTAATCTACTTGTAAATGTGGTCTTGAGGATGGTTCCATGTGTATTTGGGCAAGGTTTGAATCAGGTGTGAAAGCTAACCATACCAAAATATGGAAGTGGACTGCTGTTTAGAATGTGACGTCATCAGTGCTGTCTGCCTTCTCTGAAATCTGCACAGGCAAGCACAATCATAGCTGAAAACGTATGAGAGGGATCTTAACTCCGCATCCAAAATACAGTATCAGTAATGGTTGCCTAGGTTGTGCTGGAAAAAAGTTATACTGTCACTCTATATATACTCATATGATATTATATATATTATTTATATATTCATATGATGAACTGAATTTAATTTCATTTGAACCAACTATACAAACATGACTTCATTTTAAGTCATTATATCTCTGAAAAATGGGTTGAACTTAACCTTAATTTAAACAGAATTGTGCAACAACAACAAAAAAAATCCAACCATACTAATTTTCTCCAATTTTTTTTATTTTGTCTTTTTATTTATTTATTTATTTATTGAGGTACTGATAACTGGCACTGACACAGTGACATCTCAACTGTTTGGAAGAGGCTTCACTGGGGTCGTTGTATTTTTACTGCCCCAAAGAAATACACAAAACTAAATGTTTTGTTTTTTTCTTTTCTTTTTGAGGGTGAGGGAGAGCAACATGAATCTTATCAGCTGTGTGGTTAGAAACTACGTAGAGCACAAAAAGATTTTTAGGTGATTCTGCAATTTAAAAAAAGCAGCGGATTGAATTCCTTTGTAATTACTGTACATTGGGGATTAACAATATCAACAATGGGTTTTAGATTTAATATTTTATTATCTCATCTTCTATACCACTTTATCCTGTATTCAGCGTCGCGGGGGCCTGGAGCCTATCCCAGGAGACTTAGGGCACGAGGCAGGGCACAACCCTGGACAGGGTGCCAATCCATCGCAGGGCACACACACATACACTCACTCACACACTCATTTACTCACTACGGGCAATTTTGGGAACGGAGTACCCAAAGCAAACCCACCAAGCACAGGGAGTACATGCAAACTCCATGCACACAGAGACGGGAATCGAACCCGGACCCTGGAGGTGCAAAGCGACAGTGCTAACCACTACAGCACCGTGCCGCCTAATATTTCATTATAGAAAATACAATTTTTATCATCTAAATCATTGTTATCATTTCTAATTCAAAAAGCATTTCTCATAAATAGGTCACAGACAATCGCTGGACAGTGTCAGACATACTCATCACTTTGATTAACTTTTACGACTTCTTACTAGAGTGCCAACACCACCACCACCACCGACTTGTACACTCTGCTCTGAAGAGATAAAGTGGGTGTAGTGTGTGTGTGTGTGTGTGTGTGTGTGTGTGTGTATTGTATATTTGTGTGTTAGGAGTTACAATATTTTGGGGGCATTGTGGCACATTAAATTGTGAATAGGAGGGTAGACACAGTCATCCTGGTTACAATGAGAACCAGATTTTGCTCTCTATATATGTACACACACACACACACACACACACGGTTTTTAACTTTTCAATTAATGTAATATTGGATCAGTGCCATACAGTACATGCATAACACAAACCCCACACACACTTGAACTTAACAACAACACCGAAACATCAGCTTTTTTTCAAAGAACATTTACACACACATTTTCCTTGATGAGAAACTTGGGAGTTGAATTCTAGAACATCTCTATGTACTTATTAAGCAGGAATCGTAGTGCTGTCTCTCTCTCTCTCTCTCTATCTCTCTCTCTCTCTTTCTTTCTCTTTCATTTGAATCTATATTCATGACACACAGCTAATTCAAACATCAGGTCCAACACACACAGTGGATAGTAAATGAAAGAACATCAGACCAGATGCTTGGCCCATATTGGATGCAGTAACTTGTGTGTGTGGTTTTAATTAAAGGGCAAAACAGTGTTTATCTACGAAAATGGTTCCATTTAACGTTCACACTGTAGGAAATGAGTTCTTTACTGAATGGATTTGCAGGCAGATCTTCATGTATTACCTCAGACTTCTTCATAACCAATTGAGTTGCCTTACAGGCTGTTATCTAGGGAATATTTAGTCATCTATGGGAGACGTTCAAGTTAAACCGGGACTTGGGATGAAATTTCTGGTGAACGAAGGCATAAAAGCGATTGACATTTACAGAAGACTTCAAGAGAATGATGAGACTCTTAGCCGCATTAAAACATTTGAACGATGCAACCTTTTTAAAGAAGGCTGGATGCCCTTGAATGACGATCTTGTCCAAGGTGGCTCGGAGCCCAGGGCACACACACGTTCCTGAGAACATTCTATGAATGGAATGCCTAATAACGGATAACTTGTCTGCAACTTGGGGGGGAAATGATTGTGTGTGGGAAATGTACACACAATCATTAACCAGCACCACTTGCACATTACAGGAACTCAGCTGGAAGTTATTGCCACATCCCCTGTACAGTCCTGACCTCTCTCCAAGCCATTTCCACATGTCTGGGCCATTATAGGGCTTCCTGGGAGGCCAGCAGTAGGCCAGTCTAGCCAGTCAGTAGTATAAAGTCTAGCAGTTCATTTAGACAAATTGTTTTTGAGTTAATATCATTAACTGGTCTCAGTAAAGTTTTCCGCACAGAAACATCTCAAAAAGTATATAAAATACGTACAACTACAACAAATTTCTTGTTTCTTTTCTGTTGTCTTTATAGCAAACAAGACAGAAAAAAAATTTTTCAATATACCTTACAATGGTATTGGTTCTGTACATCATAGAATCATATACTGTACACTGTGTTTGCAAATGCACTTTGCCATTTTGCAGAAATTTGTTAAATTTTTTTCGACTGTTTGGTATAAAACGATATTTCGAGCCACAGAGCAACCCAATCTCACAACCCTGTCAGTAAGTCTCCTGTGTGTTGCTCCTTCTTTACTGAAAACACCGACTGACTGAGCATCACCATGCAGACCTTTGGTCCGATCTTCTGTAGAACCCTGAGTATGTGGGAGTCTACGACGCAATATTGTTTTTAAGATTGTAAAAATGATAAAATTGGAAAGCCAGTGCTGTTAGGAGAGGCGAAACAAATTATAAAGATTATCAGAGTTTATCTCTAACAAACAGTAGACTCGACATGCTGCTGAAACAAAATAGTGTCGTCTGCTCAGGCTGAGAGTCGAGGTACTGTAGCATGAACTGTTGGAATAAAAAGTTGAGACTGAAGACAATAAAATATAAAAGGTTTTAAAGTCCTAGTCACCCAAAGTGAATCTGGTGTGGATAACATCATTCTAGACTTACACATATGTGAGGCAATGCATTCTTGTGTAATGAGTAAAACCTGGCAACACATAACCAGTGAAGGGTGAAGTATTATCCATCTCTTTGACATTCCCAGCAGGAATTTTTGGTTGTCAAAATGTTTTGGTGACGTTAAGTAGTCTATGTTACAGATGTTGTGAAATGAGTTGATGATGAGTTTATAACGTATGGATTTATAAACAAGGTAAACAAGGTACAACAAGGTTTAGTAAAATTAATATTTCTTTAATGTTTGATGTGACTGTAATTTATTACATGTATTCAATATTCTTGTATTGTATTAGCTATATGTTGACATAAACTCACAATTCTGGTTAATAAGTGCGTGCGCGTGTGTGTGTTTGTGTGTGTGAGAGAAATAGAGAGGGAGAGGGAGAAATTGTTAGATCTCAGCATCCAGGCTTGTTCTTGGTTGGTGGGTTGTTTGGACAGCTTGTTTTGGAAGGAAGCCAACTTAAATTAAGACCGTAGTTACATTTTTGCATGTGTGTGTGTGTGCGTGTGTATGTATGTATGTGTAATAGAGCAGTGTGCTGATAGGAGTGTCTAATTATATTCCACTGGGGGTCTGGAAAAACACACACACAAGCACACACACTAGAAAGAAAGAAAGGAAAAGAAGAAAGAAAGAAGATCAGAAAGGCAAGTTTTGTTCCTATGACATGATGCAACTCCAACTTTAAATTTCCTCCTATTGAATTAATTGAATTTTCATAACCAGGGTTGGCAGATCAGACTGACAAAATGATGCCTGGGCAGCACTGAAAACACCCACTCTGATTTCTCGCTCATTTTCTATACCACTTATCCTGTACAGCATCATGGGAGGCCTGATGTCTATCCCAGGGGCACTAGGCAGCATAAACCTTGGACGGAGTGCCAATCTGTTGCAGGACACACAAGCACACACACACACACTCCAGGCAATTTGGAAACCACAATTAACGTATGTTAACTGTATGTCTTTGGACTATGGGAGGAAACCCACCAAGCAGTCAGACACCATAAACACAGCCCCGAGGAACTGTTCCCCTTGACCCTGGAGGTGTGAGGCCACAATGCTAACCATTAGACCATTATGCTGCCACCATGACGCCATTATCATCAAGTTGAATGGTTTGGCCAATGTTCCGCACAAATATGCAGACAGTGGGAAAATGGAGCACGTAATAACGGAGTTCTGTGGTTTCGTAAACATGGATCTCCCAGAATGCCATGGGACCAGATTGACGTTGGACCAGGCTCTGTGTTAATTCTGTCAACGAAAATAATGACGAAAAATACTCGTTGACGACCTTTAATCCTGTGACTGAGACGATGACGAGACGTCATGGATATCGATGAACAGTGACAGTAATGAAATCGACAAGCTTTATAATTGAAGAAAAACGAGAGACTAAAATGTGGTTTAAAAAAATAAAAACTAACAAAACGTGTCTTTATTTTTGTGAACATATCATTTTTATCAAAATCCGCTGTGATTTCATTTCATCCCGTTCATTCATTATGACACGAGCAGCAGTATTTCTCGGGTCACGGTCCATGGCATATCAGGAGTAGTTTGCGTGCACGGTGACGGGATGTTACAAGCTCAGTCATCTTTAACTCTTCGTCATCACAGCAGTATTACTCGGGCGAAAGAGAAGAGAAGATATTTGGGTCCATTTTCTTCATATTGAACCGGAGAAAAAAAGCAGTTGTGTAGTAATATCGGAGGGGAAACAGTGTGGGCACACAATTAACAAAAAATACCACAAACCTGAAGAGACGCATCAAGACACATACAGTAATAATCACCCAGTTTTACAGCCTCTTTGCGGTAATTATGTTATGATGTATTTTATTTTATTTTATAGTTAAAACAGATTAATCTAATAGGTTAGCAAATGATTATGACCCATCGGAGATACAGTGGGGCAAAAAAGGTTTTAGTCAGCCACCAATTGTGCAAGTTCTCCCACTTAAAAAGATGAGAGAGGCTTGTAATTTTCATCATAGGTTTACCTCAACTATGAGAGACAAAATAAGGGGGAAAAATCCAGAAAATCACATTGTAGTATTTTTAATATTCCTCGGTAAAATAAGTATATGGTCACCTACAAACAAGCAAGATTTCTGGCTCTCACAGACCTGTAACTTCTTATTTAAAAGGCTCCTCTGTCCTCCACTCGTTACATATATTAATGGCATCTGTTTGAACTCATTATCAGTATAAAAGACACCTGTCCACAACCTCAACCAGTCACACTCCAAACTCCACTATGGCCAAGACCAAAGAGCTGTCAAAGGACACCAGAAAAAAAAATGTAGACCTGCACCATTGCAGAAAAGTATACAAATAAAATGAAATCATAAAAATGCATTATATTGTTTAATTAACAGTTTTTGGCAGCATTTTTGTTCATCTTGAAGAAATACTGTCAATATAATGTTTAGGCACACAGTAAGCTGAGGCGGTACTGAGGAAGATAAGCAAATATTTATTAAACTTTTTATTTAGCTGCGGAATTTAAAAATAAAATGATTATTGGAACAAAAATCTATAACATCACCACAAGGTGGCGTTGTTATTTCTATTATTATTATTATTATTATTTAAATTTTTTTTTTTTTATTGTCATCATCATCATTCAATTTAATTCAGTTTTATTTATATAGCACTTTTAACCATGGTCATTGTCACATAGCAATTTACATAATCAAAAGAAAATATAGAAATTAGTTTAAAAAGTGTGAGAAGATATATATAAATTATAATTATCAGATTGTCCCTGATGAGCAGGGCATGGCACAGAAAAAAACCCTGAGATGGAAATAGGAAGAAACCTTGAGAGGAACCAGACTCAAAAGGGGACTCATCCTCATTTAAGTGATAACAGGTAGCTGGGACTGATCTGCAGTCATACTGTTGGTTAGGAGGCTGGAAGTTCAGTACAACAGCAAAGGTGTTTAAATTAATACTTTTGTGACTGGAGGCTCTGGTACAAAACTGTTTGTGGGAATCTCAATCCTGAACTACTGAGCGACTGCAGTCACAAGTCATCAGAAGTCATCACCATCCGTTAGATTTATGTTTCTAAATTTGTAGAACAAACCATTCCAAATTTAGTCCCCCTTTCCTGGGAGAATAATCTCCACTGCAGGGATTTGTGTTCATTCAGCCACAGTAGTATGAGTGAGGTGAGGCACTGATGATGTCCGAGAAGACCTGGGTGCAGTCAGCATTCCAGGTGATCTCAAATATGCTTTAATGGGATTAGGGTTAGGGATCTTTGCAGGATACTCAAGTTCTTCCACTCCAATCTGGGCAAATCATGTCTTCTTAGATCTCAATTTATATACTGGGCACTGCAAGTAACTGACCTACAAGTAAGAAAAAGTTTGAGTTGTTTAAGGAGTGGCAGTACATAGCTGGTCCTTCACCCTAAGTAAGTGACAGGAGACACGTTTTAACAGTTTTTGCATGATAGGACAAATTAGTAGAAATAAAAAACAAACATATTTACCTTAAATTAGTATTTCATTATAAATGAAATGACAGCATTATAAAAGGTTTGACACAGCAATGTACACACAGTAATACACATATAGATGTTTTATTGTGGCCTAATTTACGTATTTATTTCGGCGACATAATTTAAAACACAATGAGTGTCTAATAACAGCTTTGAATGCACATTTTTTCTCTTTTTCTTTCAGGAACATTTTTGTGTCCAAATCAACAGCAGTGCATATCACAGGTGGTACATTATCTCTTAATCACCAAACATTGGTTATGGCTTCTGTATAGCACAAGCACATGATGGTGTAGTCCATACACAAAACTTGGACCATACACTTAACAAATAAAACGAAATTGTTGCTATTTACTACAATAAGGTGTGTGGTGTAAAGTGTGCTCCATATCAGACACTTGAATCTGTCTTCATAACAACTTGACAATCTCTTAACATTTCAATCACATACAGTACATACAGTACAAACTGACTGATATAAAAAGTTTTCCCCGACATAATGCAATTTAAGACAATTAATACTGACCACTTCGTCTGAATACATTTCACTAGAACTTCCAATAGCTCATTATATTTTGCAGATGAATAAGGAACGAAATACCTTGACATGGAGGTGTATAATTAAAGCAATGTAATTAAAATCACTCCAGAATACCAAAACACATGTTAATGAAAAAAACAAGCAAAAAAAAAAAAAAAAAACAGTACATCAAAACATTTTCCGTATAATGTCATTCAAGTAAGATGCATTTTGTGGTTTTTAATCAATACCCATCTACAGATTAAATCTAAATCTCCAGTCTCTTTGCCTTTTCCTGGGCTGTTAGAGGGACAGTGCAGACTAAGGCTAAGATGATACATGCCAGAAAAACTGATGATGTGAGTTTAATGCAAGTAATACAAAATTCATGTGCCATATACGAGGTTAAGTCAAATTTTCCACACTTCAGCTGTAGAATTTATTTACATACATTTTTAGAAAAGGCAAATACATTATTTCTCCTTATAATCTCCTTGCTTTTCAATACACTTTGTCCATCTGTGAACAACTTTCATAAAAGAATTTTAGGCTGAGCCATGAGCCACATATTCACTGCTATCTTTGCTTCTTCATCATAAGTGAATATTTTCTGAGGACCAAACAGGTGAAAGACTGATGAAGCAAGATCAGGACTACAGGGAGGACGCTTTAACAACTCAAACCCACATTTTTGCAGAGTGTGGTCAGAAGTGTGTTGATGTGCATCGTCATACGAGATTACAACGACCTTGGGTAGCCGTCCTCTGCGTTTAATCCAAAGTTTAGGCTTCAGCACTTCAATAAGCATCTCACTGTAATGAGCACTGAGGATGTTTCCGTTCCATACTCTGTGGTTTACTCTCAGGCTTGTATTGATGAATCCATGTCTCATCACCAGTAATGATTCTCTTTAAGAAACTTTCACCTTCCTCAGAGAATCAGTCCAAATTTTGTTCGGAGCTATCCAAACACATTCTTTATATTGCGCACGAAGTATAAATAACGGCACAAGATACACCCTCACTGCACGCATCTTTTCTTTTATGCAAATCACAAGTGGGACATTCATTTTAGCTCGCACAGGAAATGAACTGATGTAGCACTTATACCTGCACAGCAGTGACTGGGGAGACAGTAGCCTTAAACAGAAAGCACTGATAAGACCAACAAGTTTTAATATAAATGGAGTGTGCATAATTTTTTACTCACCCTTGTACTTATTTTAATCGATTATTCGATTGTTTCAAAATACATGCACAGCCACAGAGTATGCAAGATTACATTAAAACTCATGTATTTTGAAACGTCACAAAAAAATTTCTTTAAAACAGAAACCAGCCTAATGATACTGTATTTTGTTACCTGTATTAAGATAAATTAATGTATATGTTAATATATAAAATATCCATAGAAATGTCTTAAGCTGAAGTCCCCTCTTATCAGACCTGACATGATCTGTGAGACTGTCCATGAGTTCACGAGACTGAAGGATGCAAGGCCAAATTTAGATTGGCTGTGTGTGAATTTATGCAAACAGAATGAAGAAACTTCCCATCTTCCCCTGGTTCTCTTAATGCTAACTCATTTAACATGAAATGCACAATAACTAAAACAAAGAGAAAAATTGAAGACACTGCACCATCAAGTATGACAGCATAAAACTAGTATGAAACAGCATTCTTCAAACAACTTTGCACTTAGCAACTCTGAAGAAAAAAGGAACATGCTTCAGGATAAAGTATTAAGAGACAAAGAAAGGCCTCAAAAGGAAAAAACTGTCAGGAGTGGGTTTATATATACAAGTTTAACACGAGCAGGCAGAGCTTGTGAGTGTGCAGCGGCTTGATTTGGTGGGAAAGGAGCCAATCCACTTTAGAACACAATGGTGCAGGATGGGTGTAGGTAGGAAGGCTGTCTGGGAGACGGGTGGAGATAAAACAAACAGGATCCTCGCATGACAATGCAAAAATGCTCCCAAATATCATGTTTTGTTCTGCAGAATAAGCTTTTGTTCACCTTTGAGACACAGACAGTGTATTAAGCACAACTATGTCCTAGCTACACCACACCCGTACAGAAGGCCGTGTAGGTACGCAATTCCTGACTGTACGCCGTCTGGTGCTCTTTGGCATTTTACAACCAAACAGTGCAGCTCAGCAACAAATCCGTGTTTGGAACTAGTGCATGTTGGATGATGCTACCAGGCACATAAGTAACCAGGCAACTCTGTATGATTGAATTTGACCAATCGGTGGTAGGCAAAATTTTTAACCCCACCCATGTGTCCTGGCTTGTATCATGTGGAAGAATTTTTTTTTAATCACTATGTGGCTGGATAGGTGGTGAAAAAAAAAATCAACAATATTTTGCATCGCAAAAAAATGGGCTACACTCTAAAAAACATAGCAACTGGTCAGACCAGTTATGGAGTAAACTGGTGATATGATGAATCTTTGAATTTTGATGAATCGACATTTTAACAGTCATTAATGCATATTTGTACATTTCACTTTAACACTCATGATTTTTTTTTAATGATTTGATTACTGATGTTGAGCAACACAATTTTTTCTTATAGATTTGTGCAAAAAAGCTGCTTGGTCTAATATTTATTTGGAAAAATCAATGACACTTTGGTTTGTTAAAGATTAAAAACAAATTAATAACATTAATAAGAGACCGTAAAATCAAACAAAAATAAAGAAACAATTACTTGATAGAGTTTAGTGGTTTCGTTGCATTCTAATGCCAACTTGGTAGACAACCTAAACCCAAAATGGAAGTGTTCTGGAAAACTGTGTGTTCCCAGAGACTTAAAACTAATACTATGTTACTAGCTAAGACAGACGCACTATAGTTTTTTCACGACAAGTTCAGACAGAGGAAGAATAGCGGCACAAGGAAGACGCAGCAGAAGGCCACCGTTCCGTAAACAACGAAGCGGTAAGTAATTTCGACTCGAGGGTTCTGCCGCGCCTTGCGTACATCGTCAGAGGGTACCCCGAATAAATTGCAGGCTAGTGGAATGGCGATGGCCTTCATGATCGCACGCACAGCCAGCAGGACCGCCACTCCGATCAGCAAACGCAGGAGAGTGCATCCCAGCAGTGCGCTGGTGATGGAGGGCATCTTCAGGGGAAGCAAGGAGGCAGCCGGGTCAGGCTGAAGATTCAGCTGCTGGTTGAGGTGGCTTGCCAGCGCACCTCCTGCACCTGTAGCTAAAGCCTGGGCGGTGTCACCCCGGGACGTACTCCACGAATCCAGAGAGAAGGCGAGGATGGCCAGACCCACATGTAGCAGCAGAATTAGCGCAGGAGCCGCGCTGCTTGATAAGTAGAATGCATCGATGTCGTCCAAAACGGGGAGAAAGCCAGCCAGTATCAGCAAGCTGTACAGGAAGCCCGTGATCACCTCCTGAAAGGCACGAGTACGGAGATTAATTTAACGAGAAGAAATATGTTTTTTTTCATGGAAAAGCCGCCACTAAACATTATTATAAAACTGGCACATAATGTTCAAAATATTACACTGATATAAAAAATAAAAAATAAAAAAAAAAGCATAGTCTATAAAGATTAAATCATCTGCTGAGAGCATTCGTCATCTCTGAAGAAGACTCTTGACTGTTATAACCCTCTAGTGAAGTATAGTAAGAAATATACATGTGCGACATTTCTTGTGTCCATGAGGTCATATACACTGCCAGTCAAAAGTTTGGACAACCTTCTAATTCCATGGTCTTTCCTGATTTTTCTTTCTTTCTATATTGTTAAACAATGCTGTAGGCATTCAAAATATGCATAAATCTCCTTTGAACGGTTGACATTGAGTCGTGTCTGCTATTTATACTCTATTTATATACTTCTTCATGAGAGCCAGTGTCATCATGGTGCTTGGTGGGTTTTGCAAATGCACTTGAAAATACTGTTCTTGCAAGAACTATTCCAGAACAGCAGACCTTTCAGTATTGTTCTAGAATGTAGAAAATAAATCGCAATACACTGAATTTGAACACGTTGTCCAAACTTTTGACTGGTACGGTATATAAATATTACAGGCACTATGGCACTGAGAACAGCATGCAACATGTCATTTTTTTCCTCTAAGAGTGTTGTATGAATTCAGCAGACTTTGCCCGTTTATCACTTCCCTCTATAGTGCTCTATAAACATGTACACAGCAAATGGTGAATGAGGGAGCGATTTTAAAAACAGCTTACATCAGATTTTCAAAAACAAGGAAACACTGTTTTGTGCCTTTGTGTTTTAATCCTATCAAACTTTATCCTTTAACAGCACTTTCACATGCTGATGTAAAACATGAAGTTCCCCAAACAGATGTTCTTACACCACTGCAAAATAGTTTTTTTGACAACCAGTGAAACAAAACTGTTACGAAACAGAGGTAGGCTTTGAGATTGTAGTAAATAAAGCAAATTTCAACAGCCATCAGATTTTTGTTTTATACGATTAGTTTATGAGTCCGTGACTCTATAGTCAGTGCTGGAAACAAGTATGCAATATACATCATTCTGGACACTTCCTGAGGTGTAATTATGTGCCTGTTGTACCAGCTTCCTGTTTTCACCCTCACATAGTAATTTGGACTTCCTCTTCAAGTGGGCCATTTCACCATTTCGCACATATCAGCTTTTCAGCGGCAGATGGTGATGATATTAGACAGGAGGTCTAAAATCTGTGGCTCAGAAAGTATACTATATGGGTTGACCAATACATTATATCCAGAGATCTCACTGACGCCAAAAAAGTCTTCATCAACATCATGCTCTGGATAAAGGTGTACATGATATGTACTATTGTATATAAATGTAAAATAATCATTCAGTCTTCATCTACATTATACGCTTTATCCTGTTTACAGGGTTGAGGGGGGCCTGGAGACTATACCCAGGACTTAGGGCACGAAGCGGGGTACACACACAAGCTCATTCACAAACTACAGGCAATTTGGTAACACCAATTAGCCTAATCTACTCATAATCAAACTCTGCATGTCTTTGAACTGTGTAGGAAACCGGAGTACCCGGATGGAACCACCAAGCACGGGGAGAACATGCAAGCTGGAATCAAACCCTCGACTCTGGAGGTACTTCTTAAAGTAACTAATTACATTACAAAATTACTGTCTTTAAAAATTAATCAGTTATGTTACAGTGTTACTTTCTGATAAAAGTAACTAGTTAGAGTACTTTTCCATTGCAGAAAATGAAAACTCCTTTGTGATTCCTCATGCATATTGATTTAGTCAATTATTCTACAATCATCACTCAGCGAAGTTTGGCCCATAATCTGTTAACTATTAATACCCCTATCTCACCTATGCGGTTTCGCGCGGTGGCCGTACTGTAAGTACGGTTCATCATGATTCACCATGAGTTTTGGTGCTGTGATTAGGTTTCCATCTTTCCGCGCGTAGGTTCTCGCATAGGTGAGACAGGGGTATAACAACAGGAATAAAAGAAAGGGGCGGGTTATCAGGGGCGGGACTTGTAGAACACACACACACACACACACACACACACACACACACACACACACACACACACACACACACACACACTAACGGATTGGGAATCACAGCTATCTGGCTCACGATTACATAAATTGTCTGAAAAAATAATTACATTTTAGAAAATATAACTAAATAACTGAGTACTAAAATGACGGACCTAACACGTTAGATTACTCGTTACACTTTGTAATGTGTTTACACCCAACACTGCTAACCACTAAGCCACTGTGCCGCATTGTAAAATAATATTGGACCAAATTATTACACACACACTTTCAAATCATGCATTAAGGTTCTACTGAGCAGTAAACAGAAAAGTTGAAACGTTTCGATTCAGAACCAAAAAAAACACACAGAAGTCACACTTCTGTCATCTCTCCTTGTTCTCTCCACTTCTGTATAATGTTTTATCCTTGTTGGGTAAGTAATACATCTTGTTCATAATACGAACACTGATGACGTATAATGTAAACGTCACTGAAACAGGGTGAAAGATTATAAACCCCTATTAAAGTCACATGTTCTGGGGGTAACACTCGGTGTTATCACCTGGCAAGACTTTCATACTGAACCATTCTTTCAAAAAATTATCCTCTTTATAGCATTTATTATCCACTAACAAAATGACATGAACACTGAAACCTTCTAATAAAGCTCCTCCATCTCACTTTCCCTTATACATTTTTCTGCTTTACAATTTCTGCTCATCATTGGCCTCCTTTCTTTTTCCAGTGACGTCAGTAAACTGCGACCTCCAGCCGGTTCTGCACTCTGTTATGCTGCCGTCAGGTGTGAAGTGTGTGGCTCGCCTGTTCTTCTCCCCGCTATCTGATCTGACAGGAGGTGTGTTCAAGGTTAGGAGCAGATTACAGGATCATTTTTAACATGTGACAAAGCAGACCATCATGACCTGGCGGCAATTAGCTTCAAGAGATATGATCACGGTAAGAGCGTGTAGAAGGCAGGGTAGTAATCAGCCAGAATCTGCTTACTCCGTGAGAAATGAGACAGACAGTCACAACCAGGAGTATGGAGCGATATCCCGGACAATATTCAAAAGGAATTGCAAATTGAATTTGCAATTGCGTTTCTCAATGTGTGCCATAATTCAAATGCAATTGCAAACTTTGCATTACCGTTTGCTTTTTCACCTTCCTGAACGCACACTGACTGCCAAATTTCAAATGAAAAAGAAAAGTCCATTTGTATTTGCATTTCCCATGTCTT
>JAQMYJ010000020.1:2121664-2143768 GCA_030014305.1 Clarias laeviceps
GCAAATACAACATAATTTATTCATGTTCATCTTGGAAACATGAAATTATTATGTACAAAACACATATTACATTTTAGCACATGTAACAGGTAGCCAATTTCATTTTTTTCAGTGTCTTACTCTTTACCCTTGCCAGATTTTCCAGTCTCTGCTAAAACATGCAAAACCTTTCCACATCATGATACTCACACCACCATGCTTCGATATAAAGACCTCAGGATGATGAGTAAATGTTGAAGAAGCACCAAACACAGCATTTTATCAGTTTGGTCTTATCAGACCAGAGAACCTTTCAGCACATGTTTGCACAGTCTTCAATATGTCTTAGGTCAAGCTCTTGTTTAAAAAGTGCCATTTTATTTTTCCCATTTCTTATGATTCTTGGATTATGTTGTCTTGTAAATAGTTTCTACTGTACAATCTAAGATTTGGATCTCTCCAGGTTCTTCACAGTAACCCTTGGTTACTGACCAACACCGTTATTACCAGGTCACTGGATTTACCAGGTCACAGCCTTGCCAAATCTCAAATTCTAAAATGATGTAGTGTAATCTCGCTGCTCTAAAACCTCTAGTGAAATATATTAGTTGTATTTCTAGAACATTTCTATGATGCGGCTAGTCATCTACAAATCAGCTAATGAATATTTATAGCCATTCAGTCATTCATTATAAATAATATAGACTAGGAGTGGTGTCAATGAACCCTAGTTGTGAGTTGGAGAGGAGTAGAACAGTTTTAAAAACAAATACACGCACAGATGAATGTGTAGCACATTCTGCTAGCAATCATCTGTGACAGGAAATACTTCAGCTCATAAAAAGAAGCAATAAACAGGACACTTGGTCCCCCTGAGTCAGTTGGGGACCGTCACCACTGCTACACACACTTCCATGCACACGACTCGGTTCAGCCACAAATCCATTGAGGATTATCTTTAGCATATTCATTTATAAACTCACACACTCAGAGAAAGTTATTTTGCTCTCTGGGGGTCTGGCCTACAGGCCTCAGACACACGACTGTCTGGAACATTGCTGGAACTTCTTTTTTTCTTTTATCCTGTCATCTTCTTGCAGTGTATGTGTGTGTGTGTGTGTGTGTTTTAGGGACAGGGGGTTGGTTAGACCTGGATAGGTCTGGGTTTTATCCATTGACTGACGGCTGCAGTACTTTACAGTGAGATCTGAAAGTTGCATTTAGAAATGGCATCTGTGAGCGCTTGCTTTTTACTGCTTTGCTCCTCTGCCCTTCTTAAATTTACTTCTTTGTTTAATTCCCCCAGTGACTGTTAGGACACCAACTTGAACCCTTTTTACTCTGTAACCTCCCACCCCCCACCCACCCCCATCTATTATGGAGTTTTACGTGCACTACGTCTCCCTGATTCCTGCGCAAATGCTCTCTCTACAGCTTCTTATGGTACTCAGTCTTCAGGTTTCTCTTAATGCATGCTATAACCTGTAACCTTTTCATAACATATGCATCAGTGCTCTGTATTTGTATCCAAGCCTTCAGCTGTGCATGTAAAACAAGCCTTAAAGCGAATGTGTGTGGTTGTGTGTGTGTGTGTGTGTGTGTGTGTGTGTATTAGTCAGCGCTGGGCTCCAGATGGAAGGCCTCCCGTTGTTCGGCACTGGCCAGGCCATTTCCTGTTTGGAGGTCTGGTGTTAATCACGGCTTGAGCCAGGGGGAACGGCCCCACTGCTCTCGCCCTCCACGTTCCACACCCCCCATCTTTACTACTTACGTTTTGCCCTTTTTTTGGTCTTTTTTCACCCCTGCCTGTTTACATATTTTCTGATTCATTTTCATTACTTTTTAATCTCTCTTTTCCTGCACTGCTCCACCTCCTTCTGAGACTCTAAGCTCTTACTTTATAGAGTTTTATACGTTTCTGTCTAATCCATGCATCTTCACCTTTCCCTCTTTCCTCAACCCTTTTACCTTGTTTCTTTTGTGTGCACCTTCCTGAGGTCAGGTTATTAAATACATTACTATTGTTCTTTCAATGGGTTTAAGCTACTATGAGTTCTGGTCAGGATTACTGTCCTCCCTTTTTGCTTTTTCTCACTAATATACGTTTTAACGTCTTTCCATGCTCATAAAGATACAGTGTTGTTTCATTTCCTTATGCCATGTATGTTTTTATGGTTCTTTGTCTCTCTCTCCCTCTCTTTCACCCCTTCCCTCCCTGTCTCCCTTTTCCCATCACCCCTTTTATCATCCCTTCTCTGTCTGTTTCTCTTTCCCCTTCATTCTTATCTTACATGCAGCACATATATCCTTGCAAGAGACAGTGAGCCTTGCCTTTTGATGCTGAGAACTGCTTTCCATCACGGGGACGTGGTGTGTGAACTCGCTCACTTTATACCTGTCTAAACTGTGTGCATATGTGTGTTTCTGTATAATACATGGCTCTACTAGCAATCCCATGTGCCATTACAGAAGTAATTTTATTTCTCTCATACATGCAAACTCAGATCTCGGAGCGACACTCTAGCTTCAGCAGCTTGGTGTTTAGTCACACATTGGTCTTGGATTGGGACTGGTGTAACCTAAGCTGTTTTTGTTTTTGTGATACAATGATGCTCAATATGACTATGATTATATCTAAAGCTTATCACACCAAATATCATGAAGCAATCATCTCCTTATCAAATTATCTTATTATTTTTTTTTAGCATGACCCATTTTTCCACTGCAACATGAACTGCTCTCTCTAGGCCCTTAAACATTATACACACAAGCACAGACTTAATTTTTCCAATAGCACGTTAGATACAATAAATGGGCTTTCAGGAGTCCGTTTTGCGAAAATCGATACTTTTGGTCTATTTGTTATTTGGTGCGATTTTCACAATGTACATGATTAGAGCAGCCAGTGAGCCTGTAAGGATGTATGGCCTGAAATGAAACTTCATCAGAAGGTCATAGATTCAAACCCCAGCTCCACCACCAAGCTGCCCTCAACTGCTCAGATGTATAATGAGATAAAATTGGTCAAAAAATAGCGATTGTTCCCACATATAGAAAAGAGAGTAGTAATGATCAATTAAAAAATACATAAACTATTAATTAAAAAAATCGCATTTTATAGTACATCCAGCAGTCCATACAGTACATTGTTTGTTTTTGTTCGTTGGTCTAAATCTCGAGGGCATACAGCATTTCTGCAGCTCTACAGTTCTGTCCTTTGGCTCAGTTTGAGCTTTGTGGGTGAGTTTGTCAGATCATATCTTTCAAACTATACTTACCTGGAACCCAAAATACACGAAACATTTGGTTTAGTTCCAACTCCCGAGCCGTTTCAGGATCTAAACGCTTTCACAGACCACTGGAACTTGACCAAGACACTTGGCGGTTGTTTTGGTCTCCACCCGAGTGTTCTGTGTCTTTCTTTCCAAGGCTCACATAGAGTGTAGAGACTTTCAGCATTGTAGGAGCTCACCGCTTCGCAGTACCCTTCTGTACTGTCTTATACTTGCATTTTGTTACCCATATTCTATTAATCCATAGCACGTTAAATTCATGTAGATCTTTCCATTTCGAACTAGCCGCTCATAGAGCTTTTCTCTATAGTCAGTTGTGTGAGGCAAAGTTCAGAGGCATCCTGAGACATTTAAGCCGCTCTTTTTCACAGGCATATTGTTGGGAAATAGGTCAACACTCAAATGCGGATATTTCCTTGAAGTAAATGTGTATTTAGGGACTCTGCAGTTCTGAAAAAAGGTCCTTGTTACCCAAAATACTTTTACCTTTTATCTGATCAAAATGTGCTTTTCTACTTTCTTTGCTGATGTTCACGGTTAACCTACCCTGCCTGGCCAAAAAAGTCACCACTTCAGAAGAGTCTAATTATTGACCTGCATGAAGTACTCAAAGCATTTAGGGAGATTTGAAATGATTGGAATTGGCTTAAGAACTGTCTGACAAACCTTAGAATAAAACCTGTAAGGACTGCACTGAACCTTCAACTTGTGATTAGAAAAAAATCATGAATGGAGATCACTTAAACACTTGGTAGGATGCATGGTAAAAAAAAAAACAACAACTAACAATAGAAATTACAGCTGTGTTTATTAATGAAAGAGAACTAACAGGATTGGGACTAAACAGCTGTGTGTCCATAAGAAAACCACTCATCAGGGAAAAACACAGAGTTGAACAGTAATTACATCACGTCGCAACGAACTTCCTCTTTTGAGCCACATTCCGTGCTCGGGAACGCATGAATCGTTCACGAGACCACCTCTTCAATCAGTCCAGGGATTGGTTCCCGAGCTCGGAATGATTTGCGTTTACACTGACCAAATCAACTGGTCCCTGGGCCAAGTGTTCTCGGACCCCAGTGTAAAAGCGCTCTAAATTTACTAGGGAGCAATGGAAAAAGTTGGTGTGATGAGTACAGATTTGCCCTATTTCAGAGTGACGGACGGGTAGGACAGGATGATCATAGAGTGATGCACCCATCATGCATAGAGACTACTGAACAAGCCTCTGGAGGCAGTGTGCCCTGAATTTTTCACCAAATATTTCAACTTTATTCTCCCACCTTATCACACTGGGTCACTCTGACGCTTTCTGGGCATACTTTTATGTGTTTCTTCCCCTACACAAGCCAGTTGTATACAGAGATCTTGACATTACTGATTGATGCACCCTCACTTCGGTCTCAGGCACAGGGAGGAAGGATAACTGTGTAAGATGAGAAGGGGGAGAGGGGAGCTTACTTTAGCTTCCACACACACACACACACACATACACAGCGCCTGCGCGCACAAACAAACAATTATCTGTCGAGATTTATTTTTACTTTTTAGTTAAAGTGCAGGTTAATTTGTTTTATTTTTACTTTATATTTTGTATTAATTATTTTTATGTATTTTTATTTTGGGCTGTGGAACAAATAAATTGAGTTTCCATTATTTTTTATGGGAAAATTCGATTTGGTTTACAAGTGTTTTGAAATATGAGCCCACTTCCGGAATGAATTATGCTCGTAATCCAAGGTTCCACTGTATATATTATCTCTAGCGCTTTCCTCTTTTTTTGCATTATTTTTTTCCCTTAGAATGCTGTTGGTCCTTTTTCATAGCCTTTCTTCAGATTTACATTGTGACCCATAGTACTTAAAATATGACCACATTTTATCTAGGAAAGTGAACTTTTTTAAGAATTTACTGAACAACTGGAAGCCAACTATGTTCTGGGTTGGATGTTATCTTTCATATGCATACACTCTGAGCTTTCACAGGACATAGGGGTAAAAATGTGTGTAAACAAACTTTTTCCAGTTATGCAGGTTTTTTTTTTTTTTTTGGCACAGAATACTTTCTTCATACTTGCGTGAAAAACTTAATATCACTCTATATAAATTAAAGGGAAACTGTTCTACTGCTTTTAAATGTAAAATATTCAGAAAAAAATATCAGAAAAAGCACAAGCATTTTTCCCCCCAAGATCTAAGTAAAACATCAAGAAATGTTAGTGGTGTATATATATAATTATGTGCAGGGTTATTTTTGCCAGTTTATCTAAATTTAGTTTTAGCTTTTTTAGTCTTTTGACTGAAATCTTCTAAAGTTCTAGTCACATTTGAGTCTTTAAATCATTCTTAGTTTTAGTCTATTTAAAGTCAACAAAATGAAAAACATTTCAGTCTAATTTTAGTCATGCAAATAACAATAATAACAATTAATATAACAATTAAATAATATAACAATTAAATCATACTGTTAAGCCCAATTTTTATTCAAATTTTTAAAGTTCAAATGAAAATTTCCCTAAAATATCTTGTAATTTGTCTACGATGCTGTTACAGTGCCGTGAGCACAAACATTGATGTTTCACCACGCACTTTGTTTATGACTAGTTCAACTGCCAAACGTTTTACAGGAACAACACGAGACTACGGTGCTGCCAGAGCGTTGTAAATCAGGAGATATAAAGATTTCACATAACAGACTCACATGACTCTCTCCATTTTAAAAAAGTCTGAGAACCGCAGATAAACGTCCCACCTTTAGTTAAAGTGGCTTTACACAGCTGACATTAATTTGCTTCATTCAATTAGTACTTGCAGTCTGCAAAGCAGTAGTATTTATGATGCTGTAAAGGTTGTAGGAATCGCACTAACTTGTAGTCGATTCAAAGCACTCTCAGGGTTTACCGTTACCGAGGTAAACGAGACCACAGTATAATGTTAAAGTATAAGATGTACTGCCCACCTCAGAAATAATCAAATTACTGTCGCAACTTATAGAACAAATAAATGTCCACAAGTTCAACAAAATATCTCTGTTGTGATTATTATTATTATTATTAGCTAAAACTCTGATATTACAAGCCAATACTTCCATGCCTGAAGTCATTAATTTTCCTGCTCCCTCACACTCTCTCTTCTCTGTTTGTCTGTTCATCCAACTCTAGCGATGATGTTTGACATATCTACTCTGATGTATGATGGAAATACAGAAAGTCCCCCCAATTCCAACCTCTTACCCCTGACACAGTGCTTACTGTAAATTATTGTTAAATGTAATTTAAGCGACTCACAGCAGCACAGGGACACTATATTACAGAGGGGTTTTGTCCCCTTTTTTTCCCAGAAAAAAAATCAATACACTGTAGCTTTAAACTTATAAAACCTTCTGAAAGAATGTTGGAAAATAATCAGATGTGAGCCTCATGCAAGTGGGAAAATGTTTCCTGTAAAACAAGGAGGGATTGAAACACCATCAGTGAAAATATCTTAATAGAAATAATAAACAGTCATTGGAAAGGGACTGGGCGCGGGGAGGGACATTGGGGGTTATGGATAGAAATATCATATGTTTAACAAAATTAATCATTTAATTAATAAATTTTTTAACAAACCCATCAGTGAGAGTCTGAAACTTTCTAAAAGTCCTATTAAAGGTCTTGTACAGTCAGTTAAGAAGGAGTATCAAGTTACCTTTAACACCTCTGATTATCCCTTCTTCCTTTTACTATTTGTTTTAGCTCACATTTTCAGCATTCAGCAGATCGTTATAAATATAATCTGTTCACATTTCAGTCTTATTTCAGTCTTGTATTAAATATTATACAACTGCTCCAACCAAATAATCTGCTTGGACGAGAGAAATTCACCCGCAAGTGGTGATGTAAAACATAACGGCAAAAATCCTCTGCTACACTAATACACTTATCCCAGCGTTTCAATAGTGTTTGGGAACCATCAAGGTAGAAAGATTTTTTAGCATGTCGAGTCGTGATTGTCTTCATATCTGAAACCTCGGCCTCTCAGGAACTCCTATAATGGCCCAAATGAAAAAGACCTGAACGGGGGAAGGGACAATAATTCCCATTCGAGTTCCTGAAATGTGCAAGTGGTGGTGAATGATTGTGTATACGGTTTTCACAGCCAGAGACATGTGTTTTCCAAAAGCTGTCGATTTTCAAGGACCAGGTATTCCACTGTCTGAACGTCAACGGTGGGCTCCGAGCCACTTGGGCTGGAAACCTCATACAATCTTTTTTTAAAACATTTGCACTGTTCAAATGTCTCATCACCATACGGTGCTTGAAGTCTTCTGCTATTACACCTTCATTTCACCAGAAATTTCATTACAATTCCCAGTTTCTTTGAAATGCCCATCTTCGATTACCTGTTAACATGTTAAGTAGCTTCTTAACAAAAGCTGGTGACGATGGAGGTGGACAGTTTTAAGTTTTTTTTTCCTTCACTTTGTTGCTTGAACACTAAATCAGGATAATATTTTCTCCATTCCCACAAATTCATTTGTCTTACTGTGTTTCTTTTGTTGTATTACTTAGATTTTGTAAATGTCTGCAATTTGATATATTACCTAATCACTGAGTCCTGGACCTTTCTACTGATTTACTAACCTCAGCAAAGTCAATTACAGAATAATCACGACATAACAAAAGTGAATTCTATCCGACATGCTGCTTTCAGGAAAATCTGAAAACATGGCTGCTGGAAAAGATACACACACACACAGAACAGAAAATAGTTCTGTTGACCTGTGTGAGCGTGGCAGGTCCAGATAGTGCTATGGTGCTTCAGGAGAAATATCCAGTCCAATCAGATTTCCCAGTGTGTCTAAGTTTTAGTGTTTGTCATAGATCAGTATGTGTGTGTGTGAGAGCGCGAGAACATGCATGAAGCGAGTGTCTCCAGAACAGGAAGCGCTGGATGATAAAAGAACCAGACATTACTGCGAGCTTCCTCCTGCGATAAGTTCCTCTCTTCATCTCCTACTCTCTGTACTTTCTCATATCTAACACAATAATGTAAATAATTACTCCATTTCATGAAGGTGAAGCATATCACTGATTTATTTTCCTGGAAATATGAATCACAAATTTGCCAGAAGTGAGTGTGCTGTCTCAAACACACACACACACACACACACACACACACCGAGATGATTTCACCCTCCATCCAACAAGGTCAGTGTGATTCATAGATCAGATACAAATATTTTTCTGACCTCCACTTCTCGATAAATATCCAGGAGCATTCTGTATTGTGTGTTTTTGGAAACACACAAATACACAGGTTGCAAGATACACACACACACACACACACACACACACACACACACACACACTCAGAGGAGTATAAGGACCAAAGGTTAATCATGTATTTTCATCAGTTGAACCAGATTGCTGTGTGTGTATATGTGTGTGTGTGTGAGCGCACAAAAGTGTGTACTTCAGAGTGTATCTGCTTTCCATGTGGTTGTAATTTATATTTTTCTTTTCTCTCTCAGAAACTAAAAGCAAAAATGCTTTCTCAGCTTAAGTTTTTCTACGTATCCAGAGTAGAATATTTCCTCGGTGTATGTCTATATTTTTTAAGTAACCACATTTACCACTTTTTTTTTCATACAATAAAAAAACGTTTATTGTGTATAAGAGTAAATGATATTTTTAATGGTTTATAAAAATCAGATATCCAGTATCTCAAAATATTAGAATATTTCTTAAGATCAATCAGAAAAGGATTTTCAATGCAGAAATTCTTACAAATGTTAATTTATGCACCCAATACTTGCTCAGGGCTCCTTTAGCAGGAATTACTGCATCAATATGGCTCGACACAGAGGCGATCGGCCTGTGGCACTGCTGAGGTGTTACAGAAGACCAGGTGGCTTTAATAGCAGCAATTAGCTCATCTGTATTGTCGAGTCATATTAACGTAATATTATATATTATGTTAATAGAGATCACAGTGACTTTGGAAGTAAAATGCACCTTTTTTAATTAGTGTTAAGCAGAGTTTTTATTTATAACCATGCAATCTTTTTCCTTCTACTGGATGTTCCTTTAACTTTATGGGGTTCAGGTCAGGCTAGTTGGCCGGCCATTCAAACACAATAAAATAGTCTTGTTGAAACTTGTAGAGTTTAATAGTTTAGACTAAGAGTCTCTTCACCATACTGTGCTTTAATCTGATTAAGTCTTTAATCAGTTTTTCACCTTCATTCAAGAGAAATGTGACTTAATTTTGAGGCTTGTTTGACTTAAACACTAGAATAAAAATTTTAGCTTAAAATACATTTAAAAAGTCTAGAAATGTAATGTGTTTGTAAATGATTTATGATGTTTTGCAAATAATTTGCATTGCACTTCCTCTGGCTTGTCTCCTGGGCATCGTTTTAGGAAAGTCTCTTGTGTCCTATGTTCTGCTTGGCTAGAAAAAAAGTACACTTTAACAAAGGGCTGGGAAGTTGTATTTCAGCTAGAGCTTTAACAGACACCGTTTGAAAACCTCTAAGACTTATGTTAAATTGTTAGAAAACATATATGTAATACAGCACCTTTAAGCCATTTTGTTACATACAACTTTAAAGGTAAGTTTAGGATCATTGTCCTGCTGACAAACACACTCGTCACCAAGGTGGAACCTGACGTCATGAAGTGTTGCTTCAGTCTTTCAAGATGATTCCTCTTTACAAGCCTCACATGCACAGCCAGGATCATTACACTTTACAACACTTCCATTTGTATACCTGATGCCTGAAATGCCTTAACCAGTTGCTTTGTTGTTTTTCGAGCAAAGTTCCTTCATCCCTAGAAGTTTATTTGTGCCTCAAAGACATCTGTGTGGTCCCAGGATTTTTAGACGTATGTACAGTTGTTTGTACAGATACAGGAGTTGTTTTTGAAGATGTTTTGAATCTTCCAGAACCTTTCCAAGCTAAACGTTTATGAGCAGGAATAATGGGCTGACAAAAGGAGGCTACCTTTATGTCTGTTATTGATATGCTTGATAAAATAGCTTACATAATTTCTTCAGTATTTAACTGTAACCATGTGTATTCTGTCTATTTCTGACTGGTAAGCTCTTCTGCTCGGATCACTCAGAGAAGCCTGAACGTTGGCTGCGTTCTCCCTGACGACCAAAAGAAAACAGCTGAGGTTGTTCTTCATTCCGTAGACGTTTTTGTTGGAATGCAATTTGTTTTTCTCGACAGCCAGACGTATAGATTATTCTACTCATGCATAAGATTGTTTTGTTACCTATAAGAAAATACTCATACATCTAGATGGAAACCTTATTTTTTTCCCCCTCCGCATTATGGTTTAGAGATTTCCTGCTAGTTTTACTCAGGTGTAGTTTTCTGTGAGTGCCTGACCTTTACCAACTCGTGTTGTGTTCCTGTTATTGAGATGATTTGGAACGAAGCATGGTTGAAATGAATTCAGCAGGATCGACACAGTGTGGTGTTTCAGTTGTTCTCCGGTTGAGCAGAGAAACATATTAAGATTCTGATTTTCAATTGATGTGACCTCCACTGGAGCCTGTGCCACCCATTAAGCCTTAATAAAGCGGCAGACACATACACACACACACACACACACACACACAGGCAAGCAGCAAAGCCCCCACTTTGATGATATTCATTCAGTGTGCTCCTTGTTTCATTATGCAGCCCGACTAGTTCAGCCCCCTATCAAATTACACACAAGCACACACACGCATGCATGCACACATGCTTCAGGGCTCACATTGGTTAATTAGTACAGCACTGCTACTACATCTAATACTATTACTTTCTTTTCTTATTTATTTATTCTCTCGCTTATTCTTTTGTTTTTTTTCTTTCTCATTTTTTGTTTAATATGTTTTAAGAGCTATTGCCACATTTATTATTATTATTATTATTATTATTATTATTATTATAGAGAACAATCTACACCAAGGTTGACCAGGGTTGCACGATTGGATCCAAACTTATGTACAGATTCTCAAACTAGATTCCATACTTTTAATGTTTTATTCCAGCACAGCAATGTCAGTTTTCCTGCTTTTGGTTTCCTTTCACACTTTTCTCAAGGTTCCTTACACCTCCATGACATAGAGCCATGCTCCCACAACATCCTCAAAAAGTTCTGTGAACGCAGTAGAAACTTGAACACCTTGGCAGGAACGCAGTAGAAACCAGTAAGGACGTACTGTAGTATTGTCTCCCTTGACGTGGAGATGCCACACTTTTTTTTGACATGTTTGGGAGGACACAGTCCCCTGAGAGGACGTGTTCGAAGCAAGACCCAGGAAGAACTTAAAGACGTAGTAACGACTGCATTGACCAGCTAACGATGTAACTAACACCTCCTTAGGGACTTCAGTGACGTACTACACGCATGCCGCAGACGGGAAAGACTGAATTGAGATTAGAATGAGTTGTCACTGGGACGTCACTGCACGTTGTTGCTCTGTCAATGGAGTTCTCGCAGCACTGCCCCGTTCCTGCTTCATTCTTTGATATTCTTCATGGTCTGATGTGGGGTTTATCTTGAAGACCACTTAATTATCCAATAGAACACCTCAAACTTTTGCCAGGTAGCAGTACTCATATAGTGCTAGATTATATATATATTTTTTAAACATCAACAAAACGGTCAGTTCATGTTTACACAGGGTGCTCCTGAGATCCCAGTGTACTGACCCTTCTGCTGTCCGGACCTGAGGATCCAACATGGTGCCCTGCTTCTGGTTGGAGTTCTCATCTTATAACATGGAGATCATTTACTGCTCTTGGTCTCAGTCTTGACTTGCTCCTTAATACACTCTGGTCTTGTTTTGGTCTCGGTTTATGTGGTTTTAAGTACAACACTAAAGACTGCGCAAAGCTTTCCATGTCTAAGCTTAATGAGGAATTCTGCATATTTTTGCAGTTCATTATGAAAAATGATGAACCACCTCTGCACAAATCTACAATCTACCCTTGAATGACTCATTAACTGCCACAATGTTTTTTAGTCAGTGACAACATTTCACATTTCGAGCATGCTTGAACTTTTTGTTCAATTATTACTGAACTGTGATGAGTAGCAATCTCTGGTGATCACTTTTGAACTTTTGAACAGTTAGTAAAGGAGAGAGGTGGGGGTCAGAGAAAAATTTGTAAGACCAACACGATTCAAGTATTATAGCTTTGCTGTGCACAGATGTCACTAATTAGTTCTCGCCTATCTGGCTGAAGAGTTGAGCTAATTACAATCGAGCTGGTTTAATTAGTGCATGGAACAAATAAGTGTCAGGACTTTTACGTTCTTGAAGCCGGGGTGCCCACTTCCGAACAAAAATGGTTAAACATTCGGAATGTAATTAAAATATCAAATTTTACTTTTGGCCGTCACAGTATATGTATGTACATATCACTGGTCACCACCATCTTAGATATCACACAGCTGTATACAGAATATTAACAGATAATTATGGTTATAACAGCATCAACTCAATTTTGTTAACTTTTCTTGTATCATACCCACTGTTTATTTTTTTTTATTATTATTTCTTTATCGATTCAATTCCACAGAGCACATTATTTCAGCAGCAATCTCTCTTATTTAAAAAAATAATAATAAATCTCTCTGGCAAACCCGAAATACACGGCAGGTTTGAATTGCTCGCTATGTTTGGGTCGATTCAGGATCGACTTTCTTCCTCACTGCAGTCGATGCATGCATGTTTTTACCTGCTAGTCTTCTACACAACGTTTCTTTTTTTTCCCCTGGCTGTGAAAATAAAACTATAATAATAAAACGTCTTGACTAAAGACTGAATTATGGCCCGCTTTTTAAAAGATTAAGCAGTTTCATTTCATTAAAGTGATGATGTTTAAATAGGACGTTTAATCAGTGCTGTAACCAGACAACACAGACAAAGTGAATTCTTTTTCCTTGGGTTTGACCATCATCATCATTGATTTATTTTGTTAGTTATGAGGGCCTTTTTAAGTTTACAAGCTGTTCCCGGAGCAGAGAAACAGTACAGTAAGAGCGAATACAATAAACATGTTTGTTCCTTTCCTGTTTAGTCATTTCAAGACATTTCCTGTACAGCCTGATCCAAAGACCTAGCGATTATTATTAACATTTAATTAACAACACCCTGGAAATCATATGTTGTGCTTTTAAATCACTGCCTAAACCTCTAGCTAGAGTTTCCCAACACCACAGATGGCTTTCTGGCATCGTCAGTCTCTCGTTGTTTGCTTTTAAAAAATCCTGCATTGTGCAAGCTGTGAGAATTGGCTGTGTTCTCTGTTCCTAAGCTGCACAGGGAGTGTGTTTCAGGAGAACGAGGAACCAAGCTGGGACAAACGAGGTTTTAGACAAGGAGTTTGAGAGAGGAAACGGAGAAGGAGGACCAGAGGGACTCGTCTTCCTCGGCCTGTGAGAGACTCGAGAACATCTGAGTTGCAAAAAGTCTGCGTGCGTGTGTGTTTCTTTCTTTTCTTTTTATCTCTAAGAGAGTGAAGTTAGATGATGTCGAATGGTGATGAAGTCCCTGAGGGTAATTAATCACAAGAGGCGAGTTTAACTTCTGTGTTAACTTTGTGAGTAAGTGTGTGAATAAGTGATTAGTTTGTCACTGTAGCGGGAAAACAGAATATTACACAGATAGAGCCATAGTGCCCTCTGCAGGTGATGGAGAAATAAAATTTAAAAAAAGACATAAGTCTGGAAATGGTCAGGCTTTTATGTGTCAGCCTTGTAGAGAAAACAGACCTGTAGAATAGGGTTAAGTATAAATTACACAGTTTAGTATGAAAATGCGATAGACACTCGGTTTTGCCCGATGTTAGCCACGACTCCTGGGTGTAAAATATAGATAGAGTCCATTTTAAACAGCATACAACACGTTAATGGTTAAAATATTCTTATGTTTATGAAAAGCAGAAACACCTTCATAAACATGTTTGTTTTTATTGAATCCAAGCCAATCGGCTGCGATTTCAGGCATTTAGGAGTTGTGCAAATTGTGCAATACGGTGGGGTCCAAAAGTCTGAGACCACACAGGAAATCTTGGATCTTTTACTATATAAAACTAAAAAGAACATGTTTGGAATAAGTGTTGGACTACTGATCGGAAGGTCCCAGGTTCAAACCCCAGCACCCCCGGGTTGCCATTGTTGGGCTCTTGAGCAAGGCCCTGAACCCTCAACTGTTTAATGAGATAACAATGTATGTTGCTTTGGATAAAGGCTTCTGCCAAATGCCGTAAATAAAAATGGAAACAAGATAAGATAAGATAAAACTTTATTAATCCCACAGGAAATTCTTGGGCCAGAGACTGCTCCAAGATCAAGGAGAGTAATAAAATATAAGAAGCAGTGAAATTAAGTAATAAATAAAATTAAAATTAAATGTACACAAACCAGACATAAGATAAACAAAAGATGTATGCAACCAACTAGTATAATTGGACAAGTGCACAAGTTCTTTAATATTAAATATACAAATGTGTTTCACTTTGGGTTCAGCCTTGGTGGGTGAGATCTCCAGGCATGTAGGAGGTGTCCAAGGACATCACCTGCCTTTTACTCTTCCTCTTTTCATTGTGTATGTGTTTGCTATTGCTGGGGCCTGCAGTTACTGCTGCATGCTTGAGAAGATGCATAGGATGTTGGACGCAACCAAGTCTTACACGGGACGAGGGGGGCGATGTTATTCTTTGCTTGATAGTTACATAAAAAAACCATGGTTTTATAACAGTTAGTAATTCTAAATCATTATATATATATATATATGATGTGATTTTTTTTGTTAGTTTTTTACTGGCTGGTTTTGTTTATTGGTGGGTTACACCCAAAAAAACCCTTCCTCAGTAAATTGCATCTATTTGTTGCACTATTTCTATATTCCAGCATAAGTCAGTGTGGTACAGTGAGAATCTCCTTCTGGCTAATCTATCCTATAGAAGCATATAAGTAGATCACAATTTATTACTGGATTTGATCTAAGATATATCATCATTAGGTTTTAGACACATATGTAATGCAAGCAGAGTGCACACGGTCATGTGACGAATCATAATGAATACTAATAAAGTAAGAAATCCCTGCATAATAATTCTCAGATTCTTGTAATGAAAACATTTTGTTACATGGATAAGAATGCCAATACAGTTATATTGAGCATTACTAATCTCAGACTTTTGGATTGGCTGGCTAACTTTAACACACTTAAAAAAAAAAAAAAAAAAGCAATAGGGATGTCGAAAATTCTTTGTTCAAAATCACTGCAGCTAAAAAAAACAGTATGCAATACCGCACATCACCTGAACTGCCCTCTTGTGGTGTACAAGTTAACTGCAATTTGAGCTATGGAGAAGTATTGTGCAAAACAAACACAGTAGCACATTTTTAATGTAACATCAATTTATTGATTCATGAATATGTCTTGTATAGAATACAGCAATTGAATGTGAATTAAAAGAAAAGGAATAACAGAAGAAATAAGATCTGGTATGCTTGTACAGCTTCTCATGTTTAAAAAGCTTAAGATGTATATATTTTTTTCTGTATTTTCCATTTTGTAGTGAGTATGTGAACTATATTTTGTCAGTTGGTTTCAGGTTGTATGTAAGAATTATGTTATGTATGTAATAAGGGTCGCATTTATGCATTACGCATTTATCATTTATAATAACATAGTGTTTTTTTCAGTTATAGATTTCATGATTTGAATCTGTCACGGTTGTTCGTGTGTGTTCGCGCGTGTGTGTGTGCGTGTGTGTGTTTGTGTTTGCATGCACGTATGGATGTGTGTATGCACGGCCACATCTGCTTTTGACACTGGCCGTAACACAGCGGTCTTCTCTACAAAAGCAAACACAGAACAGAGACCCTTTTCTGTTAAGTCAAACTATCAAAATACATGTGCGCAGACAGGAATTTCAGCTCATTTGTCATCACAGGACTACATTAGGGGGATGAAAGAGGGGTCTACATCATTATATCGCGCCTGCACGTGTGTGTGCGTGTCTATGTGTTTGTGTGAGAGAGAGAGGGGAGGTGACATAGATGTTGTGATTCTGCATCATATTTTTGTTTCATTGTAATAATAATTCCAGCTGTGGTTTTAAGAGCACACACACACACACACACACACACACATTTTTCACTTACTAGAGATGCTGTTAAAAACTGCTTAGACTAATGACATGGTTACTTTACTTCATGGCTCATCCCGTCTCTAATGACGCTTTTCTATGAACACAAACCCTGTCTAATGTGGCATTTTATCCTGCAGGCTAAAAAAAATACAAAAATTCAAGATTGTAATCGGTTTTGGAGGAATGAATAGCTCTTAAATTAAAGCAGTATCTCATAGACATATTTACACTTTAAAGCATTAATTGGCAGTGTGTATAAATCCACATCCTTTAAAAACACAAATCTACCCAAGCATGCGGTTCCTAAAGCTTCTGCCAGGTGGCAGTGCTGATTCTTAATTTCTTTAGAGCTCACTTTTGGTAGGTTTTTTTTTTCCCCTCCATCTTTTGCAAGGGTTTGTTGATCATGCAAAGCAAGTTATGTGAGGTTTGCACAACCATTAACAAGTGATCGCTGTTGTTGATCTGGTTCAAACCGTAACCTCATGGGACGCCATTGTCTTCCTACTGTATGATGACATCACATTTTCTCCCAGGTACTTCTCACAAGTATTCTTGTAAGATCCTTATATGAGGATCTTTGATGATTTTGGTTTTGCTGATTTTGTTCCTTTTTGATCACAGTGATCAAGTTCAATAATGATTATATGCGAACGAGCCTAAAATGATGAGAAGTAATTAAAACGCACACAACATTAGAATACTGTGTGTGTGTGTATATATGTCTACTGTGATAGTGTGTGTGTGTGTGTGTGTGTGTGTGTATATAGCATGCTGACTGTGAATTTTGGAGAATTTCCTGGAGGGGGCAGCAGACTTGCATTTTATCAGCGATCAGAAGTTTGCTGAATTTCTCACATCTGGCCTTGTTTTGTCTTGTTTATCTTTCTTTCTTGCACACACACAGACGCCCACACACTCTTTATATCTGGGGTCTACAGTAATAATAGTGGCGTGACTAGCTGCTAGGAGCTAACTCTGAGGAGAACTGCAGTATAGTGTGAGGAGATACATGTGTCAAAAGCAAAGCATTCTTGTAACGCACTCAATGTTATTTTTATGTTCATCTCACTAACGCTCATTACACAGCCTGAGCCTGTGACCAATGGGGTTGAACTAAACACTAAATGGTCAGACATAAAACGATGTAAAAAGACAATTTTCAATAATAAATCTAGGCTTTTGCTTTGCGTTATCAAATCCACAATGTAAAAAGTGTAGTAAAAGCGATAGATGACACACTGATATGTTCATGATCCCCCCCCCCTCCCCCCCCCGACATTTCCGCCCGATCCTGACCAACCAGGTTATTAACCTCAGGGCAGATCTAACAGTAGCCCAAAGCAATGGCTCTCAACTGCCAATAAATAAACACACATGCAAACAAACTATTGTACACACCAATCTGTAATTGCTCATTTGGACAATATTCATCAATTGCTAATTTGCACAAATTATTTTTATCCTTGCTGCTAATTACAAGGAGTGTTTACTGTTTCTCCTCCCACTACATCAACTCATCACCTCATTACCACAAAGTAGTGTAATGTCATGTTGTCGCATTGTCACTTTGTGGCTTTTGTTCGCACATTTTCCCGTGCACTTTATGTTGTCTCTTTTGTATAAAAACATAGATAGTTCTCTATTAACTTAAGATGTCAATCTGTCTTGTCCCAGCTAGCCAGCTAATTAGGTTTCTTAGTGAGCTAGTTAGTTTCTGCGAATTTATGTTGTATGTAGCACCTTGGTCCTGGAGGAACGTTGTTTCATTTCACTGTGTACTAAACTGTATATGGTTGAAGTGACAATAAAAGTCTACTTGACTTACTCGACTTGACTTGACTGCAGTCCTGCAGACATTTTAGTGTTCTCTCAGCTCTAATCTCAACTAATCAGCTAATTAATAGGCTTTTCTGAATAGAAAGGGAAGACACTAAAATGTACAGGGCAGGTGATCCTCCAGGACCGGAGTTGGGAACCCTGGTGTTAGGCTGCTATTAGATATTTCCTGGGGTAATAACTTGGTTGGCTAACAAAATTGTGTCATTTTATACAATCAGTGTCAATTTATACGTCACTGTCTCAAAGAAGCAGGATCACTGGTGGCTCAGTGGTGGGCTTCCATCATACACCAGATCATGTACAGTGGCAAGAAACAACAAGTGTCCCAAAGACACAATAATCAATATATCCGTGTTTTATGGCATCACTAGTGGTGTCTTGCCAATCATATCCCAGATGGTGTAGTTAATCTGAACATTTCGCTCGGAAAAGGAACTGTAACTACAATTAAAAATGATTGATAGATAGATACATAGATACATATGTTTCATTGTGACAGGCTGCAAAGTGCATATAGATACAGTTTGAAAATTGGTTGTTTATGTAACAACCTCAGCAACCTCCCCTCTCGTCTGTTCCGACCACTCAACATTCAGCATCACCAGTATAATAATCACCGGCCTGATCATCTGTCTTCATCCGTACCTGTTTCTCACTGGTTCATGACATAAGTTAGATGATTTTTATGCTTGAATGATTTATAGGTCACTGTGTGACTTACCAAACAAAAATCATTCCTCTGCCTCCGAGTGGCGCAGTGGTAAAGTGTTCGCCCTATCATCTCGCAGCCGGAGGTCTAGAGAGAGCTGATTGGCCGAGCTCTCTCAGAGGGGTGGGATGAGAGGTACTTTGTGCTCCCAATTAATCACGACTCTACAGCCAATCAGGGGCGTCTGTGAGCTCACGCAAGCGGAAGGAGCGGATAGCGCTGACCTCCGAGTGTGTTACTCCGCCCCCAACGGTGCGTGAACAAGCAGTTCCAAAAGATGTGATCGGCTAGCGTCACGTGGTTCGGAGGAAACACATGATAGTCTTCGGCCCTCCCGGTTGAGTGGTAGTAGTAGCCTTAATGTGGGAGCCCCCTAGTGGCGGGGAGGTATTAGACACGACTAAATTAGGGAGAAAATCGGGGGGAAAATCCAAAAAATAAAAATAAAATCATTCCTCTGAGAAACATGAGACAAAAAGCCCTTCATGAAGTCTGGAGAACTATTTCTCATGACTATATTAAAAATACAAGAAACAGTACATATATTATGCATTATAATTATGTAAGCTGGTGTCTGGCAGCATGGGGTGTGTACCGAAAAGCACTGAAAGTTTAAAGAGTTGTTAAATTGTAAACAGCCACTGATGAAGTATTTATTTCTTAAAATATTCTCTTTCAAATTCTCTTATTTAAGAGAGAAAGTGCGTACTCACATCAATGTGGCTTTGGAAAAACATGAAGCATGCTTTCTCGCTGTACTGATGCACTGTAAACAACACCGTCAGAGACACGCGATTTCAAAAGAGACACACGTAATCAGACTGTGTGTTGCGTAACTGAAGGCTGCAACAACAGCAGAAGTGAAATAACACATCCGAAAAAAACATTTTGCTGATCAGGTCTTGAGTATGTGTAAACTCCTTGAGGTTGTCAGGTGAGTGTGTGAGTGAAGGCTTGCAGGAGTACAGCTAACTCTGCGAAGTGTTACAGTGATGCATCTTCACCACTGAGCTTTCCAAATCCTTACATTCCTCAAAGTTACATACTGAAAGCTGGACTACATTACTACAGCAGCGCACGCAAACAGTTGGCTAGCGTGAGTTGGAGCAATTGTGGCATCAAGGCTGATTAGCTTGAATTAAAGTCACCGCTGTTCTCTCCAGGTCTGCACTTCCCCAGAAGTGTACACTTCTACCCAGAAATAACGTATAAAAAAATCTCAAAAGCCTCTCCTGTTGGGATTGCTTGAATAGTAAAGGAAAAGTATCTCGAGATGAGAAAACAAAAAAAAGAACAAGGTCAGGGAAGTGCAGGCGTGATTCAATCTCGAGTTTGATCCTGAGCTTGGGTTAGTCTCTGTGTACATGTTCTCCCTGTTTTGGTGCAGGTTTTCTTTTGAGTTATCCAGTTTCCAAAAAACATGGCAGTAGGTGCATTGCAATAAATTGACCCTGGGTATGAAAGTGTGTGTGTGTGTGCATGGTGCACATTGTCCGATCAATGGTGTATTCCTAATTTATGACCACTGGATTGATCCCTGGCCCGACTCTGAACCCATCACAAACCGGACCAAAGTAAAGTAAAGAGACTCATTTTGTTTCACTGAGTTGTTGTTGTAATTATTACTAGAAATATCAAAAACAGATTTGATTCTAGGACTCACTTTAGGACAAGCCATGTTTAATTTAATAGGGTGGATGTTAAGCTACTGTAGGTTAGATTACAATGGATTAGATTATATTAGATTACATTTTATTTTCCCTGTACAAAGTTCAAGTACAAAGCTAATGAAATGCAGTACTAGTCCAGCAAAAAACATTTCCTTGTCTGTCTACCTCCAGGATATCTATTCTAGATTGCTATTGAGTACCAACACTAACCGGTTTTCCTCTTACAGTTAAGTGTCTGAATTTTAAAATCCTCTCATATTTCGTCCAATCCTACCCAAAGCTCTGTATTGTGTACCTTATGTCTTTTAGATTTTTTTAGACCAGTGGTGGGCAAAGAACACAAATCCTGTACTTGAGTAAAAGTAGAGATACAAAAAAAAGTTTAAGTAATAGTAGATTTCTTCTACTTATACTTCAAATTCAGAAAAAGTTGAAAAGTACTCACCTTAAAATATAATAATTTCAAACACCTGCTACGTGATAATTGCAAATGCATGGGCTGCAAATTATGCAGTTATATATTGGTTATTTAAAGCAACCCCATGCCCCAGTGCAGTGAAGTAAAAAGTATACATATTTGTTGTAAATTTAGTGGAGTGAAAGTAAAAAATATCCACTAATAAAACTATTCAAGTAAAGTACAGATACGTGAAATAGTTCCTTAAGTACACTAAAGAAGTAAATGTACTTGTTACCTTCCATCTCTGTTCTAGACTAAGTCAGAGTGGTTTGATTTGAGACACAGTTCATGAGAACAAGTGCAACAATAGCGCAAAGTTTTAAATAGAGACAGAGACTGTCAGTGTGTTTAATATCTTACAGTTTGACTTGTACCCAAGCAGTCAAGGATGTCATGCCATCTAATTAATATTGTTTTCTTTAGTTTTCTAGATGATTGTGGTTGCAGAAAGATTCATAAGGTTTAACACCTCCTAAACTGTAGGATGTAATCGGTGATGTCATTATTGGTGGAGATATTGGTCATGCTAAAGTGCGGCATCCATTACAGTTCACTCATTATGCAAAATTCACTTTTTTAGTCATTTTTAGATGTTCAGACGCTTCTCCCTGCTTTTTGGACTTAAAAAAGAAAATGGCACATTTGAAGGAGAAGTGAAAAAAGGCAGTTTGCAGTATAAAGATATTTCAGCTAGAGCATTAACATACACACACCTGAGTTAACTTGAAAAAAAATAAAATAATGACATTATATTAAGGGAGAATTTCCCCCAAATTAAGTGCCATTAAATCTAACCTGCAGTTCTAACCTCTATAGAACTAAATAGAATATAAAGAGTATTAAAAGACGAGGGGCATTCAAGTCAATCCAGGACTTTTGATTGTGCAGAATAACAGTACATGGTTAGAATAGTAAAAGCTCCCTTTTGGCGCTTTTCCACTGCGTGGTACGACTCGGCTCGGCACGGCTCGTTACGGCACCGCACGGCTCAGTTCGACT
>JAQMYJ010000020.1:2143868-2155095 GCA_030014305.1 Clarias laeviceps
CCCAGTGGAAAACCCCCCAAAAGTGAGCTGTACTGAACCGTGCCGTGCCGTACTATGCAGTGGAAAAGCGCCATTTGTTTCTCTATATTATCTCCTGCAACACTAATGCACATATCCCAGAAATGCTGGCCTCCCATGGACCCCTTTAATGGCCCAAACATGTGGGAGTGGTGTTGGTGAATGATTGTGTACAGGTGATGTTTACAGTTGCCACAGACAGATCTGTCTCTTACGCATGTTGGCGTCAAGTTATCTGTAGATTTTCATACAGATCATACGGTTTTGCACCTTCATTCAGCAGAAATTTCATCATGAGTCCTGGTTTGACTTGAATGCTTGAAAGTTTATGTACATGTTTCACTATGATTCAGTAACAAGAACTCCATACAGAGAAAAGTGTTACAGCTTAATTATGATCAGTGTTGGGTGTAACATGTAACAAAGTTACAAAGTAACACGTTAGAGCACTTGGATTACTTTTTTGATGTAACGAGTAATCTAACGTGTTAGGCCCGCCATTTAAGTACTCAGTTATTTAGTTTTTTTTTTTTTTAATGTAATCCGTTATTCAGAACGTTTATGTAATCCATGAGCCAGACGGCAGTCATTCCCAATCCGTTAGTGTGTGTGTTATACCCCTATCTCACCTATGCGTAGGTGAGATAGGAGTATTAGTAGTTAACAGATTATGGGCCAAATTTCGCTGAGTGATGATGGTAGAATAATTATAAAGATCTTGACTAAAACAACATGCATGAGGAATCACAAAGGAGTTTTCATTTTCCGCAATGGAAAAGTACTCGAACTAGTTACTTTTATCAGAAAGTAACGCTGTAATGCAACTAATACTTTTTAAATACAGTAATTTTGTAATGTAATTAGTTACTTTAAAAAGTAACGTCCCCCAATTTTTTTATATTTCATTTCATCTGGGGGACTTTTAGTTTATAGTTGTACTAATTTATGATGGCTATAATCAAGTTGATAATTTTTCTGATTCATCTATGATTTTTTTTCTCTCCCTCCCTCCTTTTTTCTCTTTGTCTCACCTCATTTATTTATGCTGAATTAAGTACAATTTTTTTTCTTTTAAGTCTGTTCAAGCTCCAAGGCTCATTTCATTTTACGCTTTAGCAGACAGATTAAGTCTTTAGATGTTGGATTTGGGTAAAAATATGTACATAAAAAGAAAAGGAAACCAACTTTTGCTTTCAATTGCAATCATACGACCCTAAGTCTTTTGATCTTAATTTGCTAACTGATTTCTTCCTGGTAATTTCTGGCTGCTTCCTGTCATTTATATCCTTATGGGCACATCTGTTCTTTATCCAGGTGTAAAATAGAAAACTACACTGACACACACTTTCACTCTGTGAAATGGCCTGAGTAAGGCAGCATGTTTGTGACTTTCAGACTTTAATAATGTAGCATATATATTGATGTACAAAATATATACAAATGTATTAAATAATATATACAACTTTATATATAAAAATGCTATACGTTTAGTAATTAATTAAAAGGTGTGAACAAATTGTGGAAACTTTAAAAAAAAAAAAAAATAAACATTATTTGGATTTGTGTAAATGCGCATACAACAGCATTCAATACAAATAATGTAATGAAATCTGCACACACAAGGGGTTTGCAGAGAAACCATAGAGCAGATGAGAAATTCGTTTCTATGAGCACTGAGAAACTTTCACAGTCTATACAATGTTTACAAGTTAAGCGCCATGCAAACCAGTTGAAAATAACAATATTACAGTTACACTACTCATTCAAGTGTCATGAATCTTTCTAGCTAATGCATTTCATTAACAATTAACTAGATCAAATTTTAGAGGACAAGTTTAGTATCCTGTACGTGCCTGTGAACTTTCCACTGTCTCTTTGTAAACTGCAGAAACATAGCCAGAGCTAAATAAAATGTCCCATGGTGTCACTGATTAATTATTAATAAGTAGGTTGCTCTTTACAGTGTCACTATTAACAACAAACAAAATGTGTACTGGATGTACTGGGTCTGTATGGATGCTATATTCTTTTAGTTCCTCTAATTTGGAATTCTTGATCAGTAAACTGTCTCTTGTCATACGATACTAACCAGAAAACAGTGTCCCACACGCACAGACGTTTGCTGTTTTAACCAGGTGAAAAAAAATTTTGTGTTTTTTTTTTTTATTATATTTTATTACTAGATTTGCCAGCAACTTTGTTTGCATGGAATTTAATTGCACACTTATAAGCGCATTTTTAAACATGCACAACACTATGAAATTAACAATTTTTTTGTGTTACCGTGAAGTGCCGGAATGAAGGTATGAGATCGCGTTTATTAAGTAGATTTCAATTTTAAATTTTTCAATCAATCCTATTGTTGAGTGTTTTAATTGTGTGCTTACCCTAGGATTTGTCTCAAGCAGCGATATTTCTTATGGTATTAAAAACTAATGGGGCCTCTGAGTGGCACAGTGGTAAAGCGCTTGCCCTATCATCCGGAGATCGCGAGTTCGTTTCCCGGGCCAGAGGAAAACTGGCGAAAAAAAAAAAAAGATTATCGCTTTGTAGGAGACATGACATTTAAACAATCAAGAACACAAGTTACACATTACCATAATGTTTATTAGGCACTTTTAGTAGATTTTTCTTTTTTTCCAAAACTTTCAAACTTTTTCCTACTTCCCCCAAAAGGCTCAGCCTTTGCCAGGCCACAGTTGTAAATAAGAAACCTGTTCTTAATCTGTCTTGCCTGGTTAAATAAAGGTAAATAAAAAAAAAAAATTATAAATAAAAATTAATAATGCTTCAAATGCAATCATATGACCCTTAGGGATTTTGTCCCTAATTTAGTCGTGTCCAATTAACCTCTCGCAGCCGGAGGTCTAGAGAGAGCTGATTGGCCGAGTTCTCTCAGAGGGGAGGGATGAGAGGTACTTAGTGCTCCCACATTAATTACGCCGCCCCCAACAGTGCATGAGCGAGCAGTTCGAAAAGATGCGGTCGGCTGGCGTCTTCGGCCCTCCCGACTGAATGGTAGTAGTAGGAGTCTTAATGTGGGAGCCCCCTAGTGACTGGGAGGAATTGGACATGACTAAATTAGGGAGAAAATCAGGGAAAAATCCAAAAAAAAGAGAAAAACCTACTAAAAGTGCCTAATAAACATTGTGATGTTGTGTAACTTGTGTTCTTGATGTTTAAATGTCATGTCTCCTACAAAGCGCTAATCTTTTTTTTTCTTTTTTTTTTTTTTTTAACCCTGGCCAGTTTTCTTCTCTGCGCTCCAGTCCAGCAGGTGGTAGTATTGCATTAACTGCCCATAAACCCAAAAGAAGTATCACAAAATGCAAGTATTTGTAGATGATGTAAGCAGTTTGTATTTTCCACAAAAGCTGTAGTATATTTTTAAGGAATTTGTCAATTTCATATTATTTGACGTTTAAAAATAATATTTTTTTTTAATTGTGAATAAATTTTTTATTGAAAATTGAGTCCATTAACTGAATTGACCAACCAAAGGTTAATTAAACTGCGTAACTTTTAAATCGGAAAACTCCCAGTTTTGCTCCTTGCTTCCCATCCCTGGAATTCAAACTTCTAATGTCCAGTCCTGACTTCTGGACCATAGATGGGCGTGACATCATCGGTATTCGAGGTGGCAGACTATGCCAAAGTTTTGTTCAGATTGTTTATATCGTGGCCAGCTTGGTTTATACCACTTTACTGGTCCTCAAAATAAAACAACAGTAAAAAAAAAAAACTGTAAAATGGTGCATGGATGTAACAGAGGACCGGGAGTCGGGGTGGCGTGTGAATGTTGCAATATTGTTTGCATCTCCAAGAATGCAGCGTTTTGCGCCAGCAGGTCGGAAAAATATTTGCAGGTGTTGAAGACTACCTCATGTTTTGACAGACTGAATAATGTCAGAATCGTTCCAGGACTCTGGAATGTCACTGGCAGTCAGGCAGGTATTTGGGGGAATGTTATGGGAATAAGGTGCTTTATATAGTGTTGAGGATTAACCACAGAATTAACTCGCCGACAAGGACTGAGCTGAGTTCGTAACGAGCTTGGGCGATATGGCTGATTAGAAAATATATTCACCACGTGATTGGCTTTAACTGGCATGGATTTTACAATCTTTTAAGGTTAGCACAAGGCACAGAAAAAGCAGACTTCTCCTCGTGCATTCATTCATGAAAGCCAGTGATATTTTTGGGACTTCCTGAATATGGGCTGTGGAGTCAGTTTAATACCCCAGGAATGTTGAGGAGGAAACAAAATAAGGAAATGGAAAGGACTGGGTTTGGTATCGACCTAGAATAATTGCAATTTATTTTTACTCCTGCCGCGCAGCACTGTAATACAGGATATGTATCTTTAATGAACACTCGTGTATATGCACAAACAACACGATTTGTGGATTTTCTTTCTCTCTCTCCTCTGCCGTGAGCCAGGATGTCTGAGAATTTGCTGTGTGTAATTAGGTGTGTTAAGAAATATTAGCTGAAAGCATGACTTCCGATTAGACATTCTTGCTTTTTTTTTTTTTTTTCTTTTTTTTCGGAGCTCAAATTGGAATTCAGTGTTTATCTTTACATCCCGGCACATTACCAAATTGACTCTTTGTTAACTTAATGGGTCGAGTGATTTGTTTGGATTCATACGAGTGAAGTGTACAAAGAATGCGAATACATGAACCTAATACAAGGCTTTCCGTGCTAGAGGTCAAGAGGTTTAACAATGAGGTTTCATGCTATTTTATAATTACAAAAACAGAAATATCGACTTATTTTGTATTCTAATATTTTTAAATGGTATTGGCAGTCATCTTCAGGTAAGCCACATTTAAATTAATAACACGCATGTAATTTTTGTTTATTTATTTATTTATTTTATTTTTTTTGCACTAGCAATAAAAAGGACACATTTTCTGGTTCTTTGTTTCCTGCGAATAAACCCCGAATCTAGCTTGTTATTGAGCACTATCACTACCCAGATCATTACACAAATAAGTGTTTTGATTTTCTGAACAACACATGTAGCCATCAAAGTTGCTAAAAAGGCATTTTTTAGTAAATCTCTTAAAAGTGATGGATGTCATCAGAGCTTTTAATGTGTATGAAGTTGAACATTTTAGAGTCTGACTTGGAAACTTGACGGACAGGTATGTTTCAGCTCTGACGTGCTATCTAGTGAATTTTGCACCTAAATTTACATGAGTTACGTTAGTTAGCATTGTGGCCTCGCACCTCCTGGGTTGAGGGTTCGATTCCCACTTTGGGTCTGTCTGCATGAGATTCCATGTTAATCCCGTGCTTGGTGGGTTTCCTCTGGGTACTCCAGTTTCCTCCCATAGTCCAAACACATGCAGATACATAGACAACAGTTTGCCACTGGTAGCATTTGTGTTAAACCGGTTTGCTCCAGGGGGCGCTGTGTCCTGGCTGACTCTGCTCTCTGACCCCAGATTCTAAACTGGCATATGTGAGGAAAATAATTTGTGATAAATAATACAATTTTATTTCTTGTTTTAGGTTTATTTGCCCATAAAGTGTTGTAAACCCCTTCAATTATGCTAGCCTTTTATTTTTAATACAAGTTCCTAACCTCATAACAAAGTTTTATTCCTATCTTTATTTCAAGAATGTATTTCAGTGTAAGTGATCGAGACATGATTGAAACGCTTTGATTCAAGGAGTTTAAACAAAAATCTTAGGTAAAGGTTTTTAGAAATGACTAGTAATTATGATTAAAATAGTAGTTCCAAGTAATTGGACAAGCTTACACAATCTATATAAATGAAAAGAAAGGTTTTGTCTGTGCATTGGTCAGCATTAGCTCTTTCACTGATATCTTTCGTTTTATACATTGGAGGACTGAAACCAGTCTCACAATTTTCCACAATTTCACAATTTAATCTTAGACTTTTTTTCAGACATTTTACCCTTCATGGGATTAAGACATACTCACTTATCTAGATTACTGTAGGAGCCAGAGAGCCTAATAACAAAATATAGAATAAATATAAGGTGAAACGTTAAATACTGTTATAACGGTAAATACTACATGGTCAAATGAGTTGACTGAAATCCTAGTCTACTGCTGTGCAGATGTTATTAACATACATAGCTGTGAATTGTTTCCCGTGAACTGCTACACCCCCAACCACCTGCACACACACACACACACACACACACACACACGTCACGGCTTACGCGAGTGCAGAAGTAGAGCGAGTGCGGGAAGGCTCACCTCTTTTACCCATCAGCTCTCATTAGCAGGGTTCTACTGGTTTCTGCTACGCCTCATCCACCCTCATCCTCTAACGGCACAGTAACTCATTTCCTTCTCACTCTCTGTCTCTCACACACACACAAGCTTTGATTGTCCTTACAGACCATGATTACTCTGTTCCTGTCAAATGTCTTAGGCCAATTTGTACTTTTGTGTTCCATTAAACACACACACACACACACACACACACACACACACACAGTTTCACTTTTCACTGTTTTTTTCCTTTCTGTCTTTTACACTCACTTTTGTAGTTACTGAATGGATCTGCTAGGAATAAGAGCATTATGAACACACAAACACACACACACACACACACACACACACACACACACAAATCAGTACCTAGCAGTCAGCTCCATTTTATGCTTATGCACCCACTCTCAAAACAAAAGGGTTGCGTGAGAGGAGAAGCTGGTGGTTTTGTTGTTTAGTGTGTGTGTGTGTGTGTGTGTGTGTGTGTGTGTGTGTGTGTGTGTGTGGCATTCCATGAAACATCATGTCCGTCTCAGACAGGCACCTGGCTCCAGCTCCAGATTTGGTGCTGTGATCATGGTTTCTCTACCGCAACTTATAACTCACACATATGCATACCACGTTAATAATGTGTGTTCTGGCAGTCAGTCATATGGCAATCTCACGCTACACACACACACACACACACACTCACAGACACGAAAAAAACACTACTCTTTAGATGTCTGGCGAAGTTCTGGTTCTATAAATAGCGAAACATCAGGCATGTTTTTCACACAACGCCAGAGATGGTGAAGGGTTAAAGTTTAAACCAAGCATGTTTCCTCTGTGTGTGTGTGTGTGTGTGTGTGTGTGTGTGTGTGTGTGTGTGTGTGTGTGTGACTTTATTAGATTAGGAGTGTGTGTGATGTTATTTGTTTTTGAGTTTGCAAAAGTATGTGAACACCTGACCGTCATACTGATCATAGACCTGCAGTCACGTGACTACCATGACATCAAATCACCACAGGGGGCAGCAGAAGAACCATTAACCGGTTACTAGGCTACTACATATTTTCGTTCGTAATTGCGTTCGAGGTGAATTTCAGAGAAAAAAAACTACAGAAAAATTAGCTAATAATCACTTCATGACCTTCCAGATTAGAAAACCGAATGCATCCCAGACCTATTCTGTAATTCTCTTGTGGCCAATTGAATATAATCACACTGGGACAATCTAGTGGAAAGCCTTTCCAGAAGAGTGGAGATTATAATGTCTGTGAATGGGGACTAAAGCTGGATGTTCAATAAGCACACATACAGTAGGTGTGATAATCAGGTGTCCAAATCCTTTTGCCTCTACTGTATAGTGACAGCATTGTCATGTGTAGCTGTTCACAATTATGACCGTGATGCATCAATATGTATCTGTGTTAAGATACTGGAATGCAACCATGACAGCGATGATTAAATTTTTTTCTGTACAAGGCATGGCAACAGCTGAGTACATCACAGAGGCAAAAGTATTTGGACACCTGCTGAAGCACAGGGCGAGTTGATTAAACGCAGGTGTAACTAGTTTGCAAGTCTGAATAGATAGAAAGAACACTTGCTAAGTGGTGTCCAAACTGGTTTAAAGAAAGTAACAGAACAGAATTAAATCTGCCATCTATCCATCCCTCCCTCCCTCCCTCCCTCCATCTACCCATTTATGCACCATGCTGTTTTTGTCTAAAGACTGAAAAAGCGAGAGAAAACGTGACAGCACATTCCACTGCAGATCAAAACCGACATCCACAAGCCAAATGTGAGCTTTTCTATATTTGGTCTAACAAATAGTAGATAATCCCTTTGTCTCATTCCTTTTTGCCCTGTCTCCTTCCCTCATTCCTTTTCTTGTGTTCATCACTCTCCATCCTTTTCCCTCTTGTAGTAGTTACATGGGTGTGAGGATTTCCAATGAACCAAGTCAACACGCTTCCCGCAAACATCTCAGTAATCCTGCTTGACCGTTTTCCACAGAACATCGTCTGAATTAACCAAAGGTCTAATTGTAAAAAATATTTATATCTAACCGACTAAAGATCAGACCGCTTCCTGCTCCTGAACACATGAACTCTCACACACATTTATATGGAGCAGTTCTGCAACTGCCAAAATGTCATTTATTTGTTCACGTAACCACAAACAGAAGCACATGCACACACACACACACAAACACAGTAGGGGGTGGAACAGTCATGCTGTAGGGGGTAATAGGTGTAATGAGATGTTGTGTGTTGCGTTCTTCAATAGAGGAGACACACAAAGTCAAGTGGTGCAAACACACTGCAGCTGTGAGAGACACTGGAAGGGGTTTTGGAATTCAACTCCTCCTCTTGTCTTGTCTGTCATGACAAGCAAGGTGCGTGGGATTGCAGGTGTGTGTGATTACTCAGATGTACATATCAAAATACATTTATCAGATGGGGTTTTAAACCCTCAATACCATTTTTTTTACAGTATCATAAATTAGATGCTGTAGTATTGGCATATGATCTTTGTGCATCCTTTTGTATAAATACTAAACATTCCTAGATGACTTTTAATACCTAATGCAACACAAGAGCTGTACTGAAGTGGGTCTAAATTTTATTAACCGACATAGGATGTTAAAATTGCACAGGTTTGTCGAGCACCTCTTCCTCTATACTAAGTTACTACTCTACATAATCTCCATCAGGAGCGATGCATTTGCTCCAATGTTAAACCCAACTCTCAAATTATGTTTGAAAATCTCCTCTGTCCAACTGCGCTACCGAATGTTTACAGAGATGACACCGTGCATCAGATGGATGAGGTATTGTAAAGAAGGGGAAATTAGCATCAAAAACAAACCAGACAGTGGTTTGCAAAATGACAGAACACAGAGTAAAAATTCCCTTTATTTCTCTAAACAGTCCCCTGATACACTTATCTGAGTGCTTCACTAGTGCTTGGATAACATCAAGGTAGAAAGTTTTCTCAGTACACCAGATGTGGAAATGGCTTGGAGCCAGTGGTGTTGTTGAATGAATGTGCACACAGTTCACACAGACAGATGCGTCTCTTCTGCAAGTTGGCAACAAGTTATCTGTTGATTTTTTTCAAGGATCAGACATTCCACACTCTGAACGTTCACAGGAGCTCCTAGCCTCCTCGTTATCCATGGATGTACAGCCTACTTTGCACCGTTCAAATGTTTAGCTGTGACTAAAGACTCTCATCACTGCACTGCCCTTGAAGCTGTAAATGTCTTTTCCACCTTCATTCACCAGAAATTCTATAAGTCCCGGGTTGACTTGAACAACCCACAAACATAACAAGTCACTTTGTAGACAAAAGACCCAACAAAGATCATCGGGTTCATTTTTATAAGCAGTTTTGTTACTTCGAATGTTGACTTTCTTGTTTACTTCAGTTTACTTCACTATTTTTTTTTTTTATACATTCACGTGTTTTTAAAAGAAGTGCCCCCTGAAGGCATATTCTAAGAAGGCATGACGCTACATGCTGAAAGCTTGATGCTACAAAACTGTTTCTTGGAACTCTGCTGGTTATCAGTTACGCTTTCTCAAAATAGCCTCTCAACGCTGCAGCAGATCATTTTGTAAATCCTTGAAAGGGTTTATTAGGTTTCACACAACACTTCTTAGTACCCTAACTAGACTTCACTATACAAGAACTTTTGACATTTGACGATTTTTTTTTTTTGTTGTTGTTGTTAAATAATTCCTTACAATGGGTTTTGAATGAAATATCATGTAAAAGTCTGACTGTAATCCTAACGGAAAGCATTTTGTATGCAAATAGATATATGTATGTAATCTACCAGACAGTTTTGTATTGCGTCAGTTTAAAAATGTTTAAGATCTTTATAATTCAATTAATATTAATCAAATATTAATCAAATGAATTAAATAATAAAATAAAATTGTGTGGACCCATAGTTTACTATTTCTTTAGCAAGTTAACACAGGTTTCCAAGTTTCCAAGCTGTGTGTGTGTGTGTGTGTGTGTGTGTGTGTGTGTGTGTGTGTGTGTTAATGATCTAGGTGAAATCCCCTTCAGATATTGCATTTTTTGCACCTCAAACCTGTTCCAGCATTTCACGCTGTTTCAGTATCTGTGTAAATGAGCTGTTGCTGAACCAATCTCACCACGGAACAACAGAGCTGAGCACAAGCTGTGGGAGGGGCTTTTTTTTTATTTGAGGTCACATTAGGGGGTCCTGGAGGAACGTTGTTTTGTTTCACTGTGTTCTAACTGTATATGGTTGAAAGCCTACTTGACTTGATTTGACTACTTGACTTGAAAATCCTTTGAAATCTTCATTGGCTTGTTTAAACAGAAATGTAAGTAAGCGCAAGAAACAGCGATTGCTTTGGTTTGTACACGTACCATATAGTTATCTGAATGTTTAAAAATAACGAAAAAGTGAATTTTTCATCACTTATAGTAAAGGTCAAAGAGATGCTCTCAGATTTGGCCTTGATTTAGCTTAAAAACATGAATTCCATCAACTGGGCTTAAAAACAAAACATGACCATGAAAATTTCAAGCTGTAACAGGCATGGATTATAACAGCTGTGTTTCACACACTGTTCTGTTTTTGTATTGATTTATTTTGACATCAAAAAATTTAAATTGGAACTGAGATATACATTATAACCAATAGATGTTCTAGCCACCTCATAAAACCACACTGGAATGTTAAAAAGCATGTAGTATAAGTATATAGTATAAGGGTTCATATTTCTGGCATCGTTTGGTCTTTAATATCTGAAATGGTTTTACTTTATGAAGGTGTATTCCACACGGGCCTGTGGCTCGATATCCTGTTACGCTGGCACCCAATATTAAGGAATCTGTTTTTATTATGATTATATACTCAGCAAAAAAAGAAACGTCCCTTTTTCAGGACTGTGTATTTCAACAATAATGTTGTAAAAATCC
>JAQMYJ010000020.1:2170137-2184351 GCA_030014305.1 Clarias laeviceps
GAGTGATACCGTGGAGAGTGTAATGAGTGGTACCGTGGAGAGTGTAATGAGTGATACCGTGGAGAGTGTAATGAGTGATACCGTGGAGAGTGTAATGAGTGATACCGTGGAGAGTGTAATGAGTGGTACCGTGGAGAGTGTAATGAGTGATACCGTGGAGAGTGTAATGAGTGATACCGTGGAGAGTGTAATGAGTGATACCGTGGAGAGTGTAATGAGTGGTACCGTGGAGAGTGTAATGAAGACGTAGATGCCGTTGCTGTGCAAAATGCACAGATAAACATGTGCCACCACCAGCATTAAGGAAGTTTAACTGCAGTAGAAAATTATTTGAAATTACTCGTTATTAAATAATCATTATTCCTTCTCTCACAGTGGTTAAACAAACATCCATTCATTTAGTCTTACAACTATCCAGTTAATTAAATTAGAAGATTATGACACATCCCTAGTTGTAACTGGTGTTACAGTAAGTACGGTGTGATATTGTAGGTGAGAGTTTTTATCTTTGCATACAACGCAAGCATGCCGACCTGTATTCATTAGGACATCAGCGGTCCTGTACCAGGATAATTCTCATAGCTCATTATCACGAGGAATCAAAGCTTAAAATTAAAAAGTGTGTGTGTGTGTGTGTGCATGCACATATGTTTCTGTGCCAGACAGAACATAAGTGTAATTGAGTCTGTCCTGAATGAAAGTGTCGTGGTAGATCAAAGCTCTGTCTCTTGCATAAATCTGAAATTATAATAGCAGAAAAGACAAAAGCTCCCAACAGCCCACAGTCAACTTGACCTCAGAATGCATACAGTATATTTGTGTTTGTTTTTAGTGGCATCACTAAAATATTGTGTGAGTTTTAGGGTGTAACTCCCAAATTAAATTTTTCCTCTATGGACGTGTTAAATCCAGTGAATCATTCACATCTCTGCTTTTAGTGAGAAAAACACTCCATTCAGGTCATAAAACACCGTTCCATAAATAGGGCTTAGATCAATGGTTTACTAAAAAAAAAAAAAAAGGATTGTAGAATGGTGGCTATAAGTGTCTCTCCTCATTATAGTGTAGAGAGTCTGCCTCAGCACAGATCTCAATTCACTATTCAAATGTATTATTCTAAAATCAGCAGCCTTAAGAACACTTATAATAGGAGGATAATTTGTGGCATACGTGTGCGTGTAGGTTTGTATGTAGTATGTACACCTCAGAGTACATACACCACCAAGTAATATTAAAAGTAAATGCAAATTTAGAAGAAAAAAAAAGAACATTTTTCCCTGGGGTCTAGTGAGTGAAATTTTGCCAGGAATTATATTCATGAGCAGAATGTTCCCACACAGGGAAACATGGATGGTTGAGGAGAGAAATAGAAACACAAAAATCTGTTTCAGAAGTACGTTACGTTTTGTTTTTGCAGGAAAGTGCAGGACCTTACAATGTCCACCACTATTGGACAGAGAGCCCAGTGTTTCAGCAGTGACAATGATCATTGGCTCTGGAATACGGAGAAAACTTTTTACCTAGATGGTATCCAAGCACTAGTGAAATCCTAGGATAAGTGCATTAGTGTAACGGGATTATATAAAGAAATAAAGGCAGTTATTCTGCACAATCAAAAGTCCTGGTTTGACTTGAATGTCTCTTAAAATTTGTCTTGTAAAATCTCATTATCCTAGTGTAGTATCGTATCATATCTAGTGAATGAGTGCACTGTATGTGTGTGTGTAGGTGTCAGATGTGAGCTCATGTACCGTGTGTCTTTCTGTCTCTCACAGGTTTTGGTGATCTCGACAAGATTACTGAGGCCAGCTGATATTCCACACCTGCTATTCAGCACTGACAGACTCTCACCTGATATAGGAGTGTGAGGGAAAGCAGACCACACACACACTGAAGCATGCCTATTCCCGAAGACACACACTATTTTGTATTTACCATAGACAAACACACAAATGCTAGACATCAAGGCTAAGGTCAGTTATTACAGTGTACACAGAAATTGTTGTATTTTGAAATAAATGCAAGAATAATAACTGTGTATTGTGTGAGAGACAGAGACTTGAAGTGTGGACTTAGTGTTTCTCCTTCACCCATCTTTAACCACTGCAGTTTCATCCTTTCTCTCCACTTAATGTTCACTGGTGTCCGATTTGTCTGTTTATTAGGTACCGATCTTTACAGATGTTTAAAACAAACATCCAGCAAACACTTTCACATGAATGATGTTTAACTGATGACAGACAACTCAAACACCATTAACCAAGTCTGTGATTGTTAGATGACAAAAAAAAAAAAAGAAGAAGAAGATATTTAAGATCAAATACTTTATTTCAAATCACAAAACAATAAATAAGATCAATCCTTTGCCCTGGGGCAGTGATGTAAAGTGCATTTTTTTTTTTTATTCGTCACCGAAGATCTGAGTTTAACACAAAACACACATACTTGTGCCCTTCAGCTTTAGTGCCTCGTTCCTTTAATAATGCCAGCTTTCAGTTTCTGCTGAGCGCTCAAGCCTTGACAAAAAGAAAAGGTTTGTGTCGATAAAAATAACCAACCTTCTGTCCTTCACGAGCTCTGTTGCCTGGTGAAGTTGTCTACAGGTACAGTATAACGCCATGTGTGCGTATGTTAATATTATGTTTTAGTCCAAGCATCCTTTTTGCATTTCTTCATCTCTAAGTTTTTAGACACAGGTTCTCTGTATCCTGCTCCAGCCACAGGCTTTAGTCCCGGCGGCACAGACGGCTCAGCCTGCCCCGCCATGCTGGTCAAAGTCAGAGGTCATAGTTCAGCACCTCTGTTTGTAGATCTGGCCTGCTGATTTAGCAGTTTGGCTCAAGATCAAACCTTTACTTTAGCGAGCTCCTGCCTTTCGGATCTTCGCCTTGTCGCCCTACACTCGGGCCCCCAGTTTCCTAATCACACAGAGGTGACCGTGCGAACTTTGGCTGACAGCACTTGCTTGAAGCGCCTCTTCAGGTCCTGCATGTTGGGCGATTTGGGCCTGGGAATAAGTGGCGACTTTTTCTTCTCGTTGCTGGCCGATGCCACGTTTCCATTGGTGCTAAACGACACCTGTTTTTTGGAAAGTTCTGTGCAAAGTCTGTGGAACGCTCCGTGCACCTGACTGTAGTCTTCACTAGCAGAAACCTCGTAGAAAGCACAACCAAGCGTCAAAGCTAGCGCTGGGCCCTGCTGCGCCTCCACCCTCCTCACGTGCACCATGTCAGCCTTATTGGCCAGCAGGATAACCGGTGGTGCTGGTCTATCGGCATACACATGGCTCACAAGCTGATGGAGCTGACTGATGAGCTCGAAGCTGTGACAGTCTGTCACAGAATAGACCATGACCACAGCGTCAGCCCACTGGATGGAGTGCCTCACGTGCTCGGTGCAGCTCGGGCCGTTGGCGTTTACCTGAAAGAAAGACGGTATGTTAACAGTGGCACGCGTCAGGGAAATAACACTCTAAAAGGGTTTGTGTCAGTCATGGTCACCTCGGGCAGTAAGTGATACATTGCCATGAGAGATACATTACTAATAACTAGCATGAGGTTCTAGTTTTTTCACTATACGGCAATAAGCCATTGCCGTACATGACATGACTAAAAATTCATATACAGCAATGGTGTGCCATATAGAAAAAAAACTATAACCTCATGCTAGTTATTAGTCCTGTATCTCTTATGGCAGTGTAAGAGTATCCTTTACTGCCTGAGGTGACCATGAGGAGAAAACTGACAGGAAAGTATCCGTTAGCTCCGGCAACCGTTACATGAACTGAGGGGGAAAGGAGTTCACTAGATGTGCAGACTAAAGTACAGACATTGTGGTTTTTGGAGCGCTGCCCGGATTGGGAAGCGGGCCTTTAAAATGGTCACTGTGACAGAAATCAAAGCACAGAAATGAGAAGAGAAAAGGAACAATCTCCATGTTATGAAGGTCGGGGTTTCTTAATTACTGAAGTTTGCATTTCTCAACGAAATCCTTGATACCCGAGAGATGGAGAGTGAGTAAAATGTCCTTTAGGACTAATGAGTAATAGAATTTCTGTAGGAAAAATGTGGGGGAGGCAGTGGGAACCACAATGTCTATAGCAAAACATTTCTATAGAAATTTTAGTGATGTCATAAAAGCTCAGTGAGAGCATTTTCTCTAGGTCCGTCTGAAAAGTAACATTTTTAGATCATGTTAAGGAATTTTTCAACAGAAACCATTCTACAGAAATTCTATAGACCTTTTATCTACAAAACTGTTCTTTCATAGAAATCCATTTATATGTTTGTTTTTTTTCCATATGCCTTTGTGTTGCGATGTTTGTGGGCTTAGAAAACTGCAATGAGGTGACACTAAAAGCTGAGGGACGAAAGGAGGAGTGCTAGAAACAAGCAAAAAACAATGTGTTCTCTTACAAAAAGCAACCTCACCATGGTGCATCTGGAAACTGCTCCGAGATCAGTTCTAGAATCCAGGATTATTCATCTGAAAGGTCTGAGATTCTAGAACTGATCTCAGAACTGTTCTAGGCAATGGTGCGATTATTTCTGTTTAGGTCCGATTACCTGGACTCCAGGTGTGTCCTGGACCTGAATGGCCACTTGTTCGCCATCGATTTGGACCTCTCTGGAGTACAGGCTGCCTGTTAAAAAAGAAATACATGAAAAGTTAGTCAACACCATGATAGTTAGGACAGATGTTCTTAATGAGCTCTGGAAATGAAAAGCTCTCATTTTACCTGCATTTCTCTCGTAATCGCCAATAAAGCGCTTGGTCAGGAAGCGAACAACGAGAGCTGGAAACAAAACGCACAAGGGTTTATAAGCTTTTGAGCTAAAACATTTAATGAGAATAAAACATAAAGATGGTGCTTTAAAACAAATTTAAGTACATTGAAGATGCACACTTACCGGTTTTGCCCACTCCGCTGCCCCCGAGCACGGCTATCTTTAGGACCCTGTTGGACAGGCACTCCGGGCTCGGGTACTCCACTATAGTAGACATGTTCTGGATAAGGCGCATTCTGACTCAAAATCGAGGGGGAAAAAAAAGACTAAGTCCAAGTGGAGATATATCCACTCCGTCGTCCAAAACACACACGCACGTCCCCTCTGCTGTCTCAGCCTGTATACAGCACTCCGCGCTCTGACTGAAGCTCCACACAATCCGCTATATTTATAAGCGCCCAAGAAGAGCTCGCCTGTGATTGGCTGTTGTTGAATACGCTCGCGCATACTGTCCCTGCCCTCTTGCTTTCATGTGGCGCCGCGAGCCAATCGCGATGCTGATGGGAGGAGTGACATGTGATCAGCACATATTTATACAAAAGATTCTGATTCTGATTCATTTTTAAAGAGCCGAATCATTTAGATTGTTTCCGATATATTTTCACCAGGAATTCTTTCAGGAAAAGTTTTTTTTTTTTGACTGAATGTTGTGGTTCAAATTGCTCTACAAAATTTTATTACAAATGTGTGTTAATTGGGATATAAGTTTTATAATGAAGATAGCAAGCACCTAGGTGGTTAGCACTGTGGTGTGACACCTCCAAGGTCAGGGTTCGATTCCCGCCTCAGGTCTGTGTGCATAGAGTTTGCATTTTCTCCCTCCGTTTTCCTCCCAAAGTCCAAAAACAACCTGCAGATTAGGCTAACTTGGATTCTGAAATTATGAAAGTGTGTGTGAATGTTGACCGGGAGATTACTACAGTTGTAAAAATGGAAATAAATATGATTGTAATAAATGCTGGAGTTACTCATCGGAAGGTCGGCGTCTTGAGCCCCAGCTCCACCAGGTTGCCGTTGTTGGGCCCTTAAGCAAGGCCCTTAAAACCCTATCTGCTGTGGAGGTACCATATCATGGCTGACCCTGCGCTCTGACCCCAGTTATGCAAAGAAAGAATTTCACTGTGCAGTAATATATATGTGAAAAATAAAGGCTTAACTTTACTAAACCTAACTGTTGGCCATAGTTGGACTACAGAGGTTCCTAGATTGATGGAACAAGCCTAAACCTAACCTAAAGTGCTGAATATTTGGTGAATGATACCAGAGATTACATCCAGGTTTGGTGTTATCTTCTGTACTTTCAGTGTCCACATTGGCATGTTTAATAATGTCTGCACGCGTCATGTCTCATGGGATAGGCTCCAGGCCCCCTGGGACATGGAAAGAATGGAAAATGGAAAGCCCTAGTCACATGACTAAGAACACCACTGGGAAAAGTTTATGTAAATTTTGCATTAAAAAAAAATCTGTTATTATTATTTTATTATTATTATAATTTTGTTTTAATTATTATTACTATTATTATAATTATTATTATTTTTTTTTTTACAAATTTCATATATCTTTGGGGATTTATCATATACAAATTGTTTTAACTAAATACATCCTGTATTTTAATCATTGCTTAAACAGCATTCCTCATTTCATTTCTCACTCTCCTCTTGTTTCTCACCTGTTGCCTCTGAGCCGATCGAAAACAAGATTTTCCCACAGTTGCTTTTTTCTTTATGGCCAAACAGCATGACTGTGGAGCAGCTGCATTCAGGTGGCAGAAAACTTTACCAAATGCTTATAAATGTGTTCCTGGCTCTACGCAGCCTTGACTCGGAATAAAAATTCTGAATCATTATCAATCAAAAGGTCTGAAAAATGTCAGTAATTAAGTAAACAATTTATGGCCAAAAGAATGTGAACACCTGACCAATCACACCTATACCCTATTTATCCTATAAGTGACATTGCATCACTGCAATGTCACTTAATATTCTCCACTCTTTTGGGAAATCTTTCCACTGGATTTTGTATCGTGGCTGTGGAGATTTGTGTTCATTCAGCTACAAGAGCATTAATGATGCACTGATGTCAAGTAAAGAGATCTAGGGTGCAGTCAATGTTCCAGTTCATCCTAAAGGTGTCCAATAAAGGGTGAAGTGAGGGCTTTGTCTAAGTCACTCCAGTTTTTCCCACTCCAATCTTGATATAACAACTTCCTGAGGCTTGGTCTGTGTACAGCAGCACTGTCATGCTGGAACAGGTTTGGGTCTCTTAGTTTCCATGGTACCATGGTGGTTATTTTTCTACAATGTGGCCACAAGACATCTATTGATAACCATTGTGGCCACAATAACATGAGCATGGAGATCATTAGACTTTACCTTAATCTTTAAATGATGCATACAGGCATGCTGGAGTCACTATCTTTGTGACACGTTAATCAAATTCTCAAAGTAAATAAACTTAAATAAACCAAATTATTAACTAGAGACTGCATACTGTTTTAAACATAAGATTCCTAGAACAGATTTAATCACGTTATCAGTTCATGGTGATGGACTTTGGTATCTCATGACAACATAATAATACATTGCAGTGTATTATTGTTTTTGTCTCCTCAATATGTTAATTCATGTCCAAACCTTATACAAAACAAAAATGATAATAATAATAAAACACCCCGGTGCCTCTGTACTTAAGTAATATTCCTGTCCACACTATAAACATTACAGTCTTTCACGTGCGGGAAATCCTTTCTTAACCCTAATTAACACATTCGTCCATGTATTGTGGTTTTCTTTGAGACAAGAGATCCTAAATTAGCTTGTGAAGTAAGAAGAAGATGTGATAACACAATGTGCTTCATTTAACATGTTCAAACTAAACTAGCTTTTGAGGGCTCATTGTGTCCTTGTTTAATTAATGCTGATGTGCCAGCTGTGCCAGATGTGCTTTAGATAAAACCTCCCCTACACAAATCAGTTTATTTTAGCATGATTTGAAGGACAATGGGAACTTGAATTAGCTAACAAGGTATTCTGTGATTTCTTGCTTATTCATTTAATGAGATGGCAAAACGTTTTTGTATCTTTTGTAAATGAATTGACAAAATGTTTACTGGCTGCTTACTTGTGCTGCAAGATGTCCTAGTCATCTCTAATTGAAGAAATAGACTAAATCTGTAAAATATGTCAGGCATTCAAGTCAATCTACAGCATGAGAGCGATTTACCTTCAAGCACAGTACAAAGATGATATTCGTTTTAAAGTAGGCCATGCGTCCGTGAATGAACGTGAAAACTGTACACACAATCATTCAACAGCACCACTTGCACGTTACAGGAACTTGGCTGAGAGTTATTACCACATTCCCCTTACTGTCCTGGCCTCGCTCCAAGTCATTTTCACATGTTTGGCCATTAAAGGAGTTCCTGGGGAGGCCAGTGTTTCAGACGTGAAGCAAGAAGTCCGATCATCGCTCCGGTGTACTGAGAAAACATTCTAGTGCTTGTTGTTATCCAAGCCCTAGTGAAACACTGGGATAAGTTCATTGATGTAGCAGGGGATTATGTAGAGAAATAAAGGTTGATTTTACTCACAATAAAAAGTCCCATTTTGACTTAAAATACAAGATGCCACAGTGAGTATGTTTTTTCAGGCTTATCTTGTTGCTTCCTTCATAATATTAAAATAATGCATGATGATTCATATTTTCTTTTGCCATTTTTTAAAAAAGCTTATATCAACATGTAACATATTTTATCAAATAGCAAAATAAACACATACTTTATGGCTCATTGTGTCCTTGTCTTTCTATGACACATCATTTTCTGACTTTATGGCTTGTGCTAGTACACTATGAAGTTGTTGGGAAAATTAAAGAAACTTTATGTACGTTTGTAAGGTAGGGGTGCCAACTGCTTGTTCAGAAGGACATATTGTTAATTTGATTTTTTATTATTATTAATTTTTTAGGGCTGTAATAGGTCTGTCTGCAGATCCTAGCTATTTTCCTGTTTGGTCTGGAGGGCTTGGCATGTCTTGACTTGCCTTAGTATCTTAGGCAGTCTATGTGGTGTGTGTGTGTGTGTGTGTGTGTGTGTGTGTGTATGTGTATGTTGGGAGCTGCCATTTTGCAGATAGCCATTCTCAAATAAACCCACCCCAGACAACATTGCAGTCTCAATTGTGGGCATAATCATTCCCCAGACGGACTGTCACAGCACTATCAGGTCTCAGACTACAAAAGCACAATTACTCACCGACTTTCAGCCGTCATTTACAGCAATCAGTCAACTTAGGCTGAAATATACCTTGTTGCCTGGACATAATAACTCACCTTACTTTGCATGTGCAGGCTCGCATGTGGTCTGTGTATGTCAGCGTAAGTGCTTTTGTAGTAGTCGCAAGTATACTGTAGATGCTGCTCTGTGCTTCACAATGTCTTATACCTTTAAAAGAGAGTGATATTCTCTCACACAATTACCACACATAAGTGTCATGAGCGGTTGGGCAAATCCATGGCATGATCTGATCTTTCTCTCACTGGCCCTTAATGATGTAATACTTTTTCCTTTAGCTTGTCTCACTTTCTCCCACTCTATCCCGTGTCTTTCACATGCGCTCATGCGTTGCCCTGTGCAGGTATTTTGGCAGTGAGCCCTCATGTGATTAGGACTCAGGTGGAATGTATAGCTGATAAAAGATATGCTGACAGGTGGCTTCTGCTGAAATTTTTAATTATCAGGGCCGATTTGCAAGCCTCAGGCCATTAACAAAACACACACCAGTACATGTACAACCATATACATGCTACATACTTACAGTACTATTAACAACATCAGAAACCCTTATGCTGGTGTGTGTTGTTCATGTCTTTCACACATCAGCATGTCACAGGAATCAGGAACATGAAAAGAAGGTGAATTTAATTCAAAATGGAAAAAAGGCAGTCTAGATAAAGTCTGGTTGTTTGTCTACACCTGCACTTTTTTTATCTTTTATAACTTTGTTTTTAATATCACACATTTATCATTTTCCAATTTATCATTGTACACCATTTCAGAGCTGACTTTTTTCTATAATAATGAAAGGAATAAAAATAGCAGGAAGTACAAATTATGGTTTTAATTTTGTATAATCTCTTAGTAGAAGGGAAAAGATTATTCACTATGGATATCAAAACAGAATTGCAGCGTTTCTCCCAAGATATTTTCTTTCTTCCTTTTATTTTGTATGTTTTGCACTTAATCATTTATATCCATTATATTGTATATTATTTTTTACCCATGCTAATCTACTGTATGATTTATGAATCCTACCAGAACAGCCAAGCTTTTATGGAGCACATAGTCATATAAAATCAGCAAAATTAGGGGTCCACTAATTTATTAGAAAAAAAAACTTCAAATAGTTGTGAAAAAAAAACTGAAGCAAACCATGAGATATATACAGATGTCATATTTCAATTTTTATTTGTCACTTACACAACAATATACAGTACAATATGCAGTGAAATACTTACACAACTGTTTTTGACATTAAAAAGGAAAGATGAAATAGAGTAAGAAGGTAAGAAGAGGCAAATTGCACTAGAAAATAATGTAAAATATAAAATATACAGTTACAATAAAATTAAATTTATTTTTATAAAATGTAAATATAAATTTGCAAAGGGAAAGATATGGCATGTTGGTATGAGAGCAGCAGTATATGAGTGGCCATGGAGTGTGAAATGAGATGATGTGTCTATGACAGCAGCAGTGGTATTGTCCATGTTTTAAAGTGCATAGTTAGTCTTGTTTATGTGTAAATTCTAAATATATAATATATAATTATATTTAAACCTTTTAGGGAGTTCACATTAGGATCTTGGCATCGTTTCCAAGCACACTTAAACCCGATGTCCGGTTCATTTTGATCAGTGAGAATACAATCTCATCACACTCGCCACTATCACTATTCTGCCTTAGTCACCGTACACAAACAAATATGGCTGCCAAAGGATCACTGTGGAGTAATGATGAAGTACAATGTAAGTCGATCTTTAGTCACTTCACAATCTAGTAAATCAGTGCTTCATCCATTTTACTAATACATAATTATACACCATAAATATACAATACTGTACAAAGTGTCCCCTCACACCTCCACAATATGGTTGGGGGTTTAAATCTTATCTTCTGCTTCCGTTTGGAGTTTGCATGCCTTCTTTGTGCTTGGTGGGATTTCTCCTGGTACTATGGTGTGTGTGTGTATGTCTGTGTGCACGGTTATGCCCGGTCACCTGCCTCGGGCCCGAAGCTGATCAATGTTTCACAGTAAACTGTTTCAAAGTGCATTGAATCTCATCAGTACACTGCTGCACAGTTTTGTAAAGAAATCAGTCAGCTGCAAGCTTTTTCCAGGCTTCGTAGTTCTTCTCCAGACTTTGGCTGTCCATTACTTCTATTTTTAAGCTACTCTTTTATACAGCTGTGTTTCAGAGCTCTGTTGAGCTCATCATATCTGTTTTTGTCAATAAAGGTCCTTTATAGTTACTTGGAAAGCACTTTTCAGCTGAAATATACTATCCAGACTTTGTTTAAAGCTGCTACGATTATTGTACAGTAGCAGACATACACATGCTATCAAAAATACATACTAAACCATAATACATACATAAATCATACTAAAACTCCTACTAAACTAAAACATTTAGCTTCGGCCCAATTTCCACAGTAGCAGCTTATGGCCTGTGTGAAACCTGATGTAACTTCTAGCATGTCAGTGGTAGAACTCTCAGCTCAGTCGATATAATATGAGCAGTTACGCTTTGATTGCTGATAACACTAATGTACACATGCTAATTCTCAGCATGCCAGCTTGCCAACAAAAGCCCCAGGTGTCTCCAGACTCCGGCGGCATGTCAGAGAAAGAGCTGAGGTGTTAACATTAGTGCTGTTAACATCTCGTTGAGGATGCATCGCACAGACTGTTCTGCACCGACACCCAGATGTGGTACAAAAGCCAGGTGTGAAATGGACCTGCAACTTTGAGCCTGAATGTATTCTGTCTTCGAGTACTCTGTTCTTTAATGTACACGTATGAATGAAGACAGAGGAGATGTATGAAATGTAACAGGAGGCTTGTGAACTAATGAAGTTAATTTGGCCATTATGTATCTAATATGGTCGTGATGATTAGAGACTCTTCACATCTGCAAAGATAAAGGTTTAGACTTTTTTGGTGTGTGAATAAGAGTGTGATTAGTTTAATTTGAAAAGCCTACATCTGTTGATCTTAGTGTGTATTAGACACTCTCCGACTGAAAGATCTGAAAGAAGAATCCACATCCAAAAGAAAAAGGCAGTAAAAGCTTTTGGGTTATAAGCGGGGAGGTGTCACTCACAAAGCTAACAATGAAACAAGAAGGGGCGATGACCCGTGGGCTAATAGAACAAACACACACTGGGTGAAAAGGGGTGGGGTAACAGTCAAATTGGGGGAGGCGAAGCAGGTATCGGGGATAAGGTGTCGAATGTAACAAGGTATAAGGAATAAAAGCAGGAAATGGATAATGAAAGGGTTAAAATATTAGAAATGGTGTTTTGTAATTTTTCATTTTGGGTTTCGGTCCCTTCAGATCACATTCGTCAGGAAACAAAAAGGAAATAATGCAGTTGTTGTGGAATTTTCAGGGTTACTGATATGGACTGTAGGACGTGGGTCTCCTGAGTCCTTCATTCAAGTACCTGAGCTGTTTATCTTTTCAGTTCTTTCTCCACATTTTCACATCTGTGCTCTGTGCTGCCTGAGCAGGTTTAGGCACTTTATAAAGCTGAAATAGGAAATAACACACAGTCTGAATCTGTAGGCATTTTTTCTTTTTATACAATTTCAGACACAAGATGGCTTCAAAGTTAAATAGAGAAGATGGAACAGAAGCAGACTACTCAGCTTTGTTCTTTGGGCTTAGGAGTCTATTTTGAGGTCAGTAGCCTATCAGAATGCAGAACAATTGCTGCACTAAAGGAGGAAATCAGCTTTTTGTCTAACATCAGTTCTGGTACCCTAAGAAATGTTCAACCCTCTTGTAATCAGCATGTACACAATTTCCACTCTCAGTTTGAGCATTTCCTGTAATTTATACTTTTAAACATATTTTTGCCTACGGATCCAAACTTTTGTGCCATGCTGTATGATTACACTACCCAGACTATTACTGAGATGTTATTATACACTGCCTGTCATTATAAAATACCTTGTTTACACAGTACTGTCTTGAATCGCTCTTCATTTCTCCATATTTTGCTTCCAAAGACCTGGACTTTTTTATATTTTTAATGTATATAGTCTAGTACCGCTATTCCATAGAGGAAAAGTTCAGCCGGCTTCCTGAAGTACTTTTCTGGCTCTCATTTTTAGTCGTGTCCCTATACCTGATCACACGTGACTTGCATTTAACGTGAAGCATGAACCAGTGAAAAAGAGGTGCAGATGATGACAGATGATCAGGCCGGTGATTAGTATACTGGTGATGCTAAATGCTAAGTGGTTGAAACAGACAAGAGAGGAAATGAGGTTGCTGCTGAGGTTGTTACATAAACAACCAATTTTTTAATTGTATATTTAGGCACTTTGCAGCCTATCACAGTAAAATATTTGTCCCCATGTCTTTAATTTAATCTACATAATTTAATTTAATATAACAAGGTATCAAGGCTTTTGCACAGTACTGTATATCAAAAGAAATGATTACACATCAGTCTCTATTGGTTTCTTAGAAGTCTTAGTCTGTGTGATTAAACTAACTAGAAATACCATTTGATCTTTGTATAAAGGCACTTTATTGACGAGCATCCTTTGAGATCAGATGATCAAGGGAAAAGTCATTTCCAAAGATCAATTCAGATGTTTCAAATGAAAAGCTATATTTGGTGATAAAGCACATCCTGGTTGCCATATCAGTTAAATGTCTTTTATGTATTTAACGATCAATTTGTAAATTCTTCAAAAATGATTCATGTGCTAATTTTGAATTACCTAAAGTCTGTAATTAGCAAAACAAGCCGTTACACAGCTCTCACGTAATCTCTCATTATTTTTTATAAAATGTATCTGCAATATTTGTGATTTACATTGAATTTAATAATTGGTGTCAAAAGGAGCAACCTTAATTATAATGACTAGTGATTGTTGTTTTTTACTTGTTGACCATCATGCCAAGGAATTGTACTGCTGATGATACAAAATTGTAACGTTATTCTACACACTAGACATCTCCTTACTTATATATAGTGATTCCAGTTATAAGAAACACATAAAAGAAAAAAAAAACATTATGTTAAAAAGACACAAAGCAAATATATTATTTATGTCGAAATATATATTTATGTAAATATTTTTACTACACAGATGTCCATATTTTTATTTTATAGCTAGATTGTATAGTG
>JAQMYJ010000020.1:2184451-2186951 GCA_030014305.1 Clarias laeviceps
CCCTATTTTTATTAGTATTATATTTTACTTTATTCTGTTATTTCTTAATTTTTAACTCTGTACTGTCCACTTGCTGCTGTGGCAAAACAAATTTCCCACTTGTGGGACTAATAAAGGTTTATCTTATCTTATCTTATCTTATCTTATTAGGATTGTCTTCTAGGGTGCTTCACGTCAGCTTTTATATTGAATTATTAATTTGGACTTGACTTAAATTATGACTTAAAAGTGCACAGTTTATGATTGTTATGGTTATAGTGAGTTATTGAGTACACATTACTACATTTGTATATATTTAAGTTTTAGTGAACGTAAATAATTATGTTTTGATATATATTACTATAGCTGAGTAAATTTGACTATATTTTATGAAATTTGATCTAAAGTATAGTTTTATTAAATATGAGTATATTAGCATCTTAACATATTTGATTTTATTAATATTAAAGTTTTCATACATTTATTAATGAATTTATTAAGAATATTTTACTATATATGAGTTTGAGTATACAGTATAGAATCTAAATTTTTGCTTATGTGACTAAATATATGAGTGTATTAGGGTCAAAGTGTATTTGATTATATGATATATTTGAATGTGAGTTTATTTATATAACCGTATATACAAGGTGACATAGAATAACGGGAATTTTTGATTGGTAGCCTTTAGCAGGTGGTAGCACTGCGGGTTAGTGACATTTAATTAAATATACTTTAGTATTTCTACAAGTTTTAGGTTTCGATTATTATGAATGAAATGTATTTCTTTTATCACTTCTAGTTTTATTGGATTGTATTGTAATTGGGCTCAAATTGTGAAAGAGTGGTTGTCAGCTGAAAACCTGAATATACTGAAGGATCACTTTATCTATGGACTTTTTCTTCCCTGATGGCACAGCCATATTCCAGGACTCAGACCGTGAAAGAGTGGTTCTGAACGCATGAGGAATAATTAATTTCTGTATATTTGTGTTTGATGATACTCGAATATATTTTATACTCATTATATTAAAGCAGATATTCGAATAGATAGTTTAATAGTTTAATACAGTTTGAACATATTTCTTTATGCAACACTACATTAAACTGTAGACCTTATTATCATCGAGTGATTATTTATAATTGACAGTGCTTGTGTGTGTTGTTGTTATTGTTATTATTGTTTTTGATAAGAGATCTCTTTCATACAGGCTGAAACTTTGTTACTTTGTTGAGCCATTCACCCACTTTTCCCACAAAACTTCCTTCAAGAATGCAAAGAGCCCCAGATTGCTCTATTCTTCCAATCTGTTCTTTTCAATCACACGGCCGTTACTCTTCCATGCAGCCGATGGAAACTCTTTTGCCTCCTCGGTACTGACAAAGGATGAGAGATTGTTTTTTTCTCATTGAAATGTTAACATTCAAACGTGTCAGGCTATTCACATTCCGCAGCATGTCAACATACTGGAGGGGTGGGGGGTGGGTGGGAGGGGAGTTGCTGGGGGTTAGTGTCTGAATTACAATGTCCCCTTCCCTCCACAACACACACAGAGTGGAATGTGCCTGAGGCTATTACAGTGTGAGGATAAGTTAGTGGCTCAGGCTTGTGTAAGGTCTCGCATACCTGAATGAAGCTAAATCATCAAATACCGGCTAATAACAATCACCCCCAAAGAAATGTTGGTATATTTCGCATGTGTATGTGCATATGCATGCATGTATGCGTGTTTCTGCATGTAAGTACCAAACAATGAATGAATAATTAAGTTCTGTATCTTTACTGGTGACATGGATATAAAAACCGGAATAACACCCAGGTAAACCAATGTATTACCATAAAGACAAGCACACTTTTGTACTTTTTTTGTACAGTATATACAAAGTGATTATGCATCTATGAACGTTTTCTATGAAAATTTTAATTATTAGCTAATTATTTTCATATTCACCAAAAAAAAAAATCATCTCCAGTATTTAAATAGGCAAATAGTTAAGAACCTTCAAATGAATATTTACTGGAGTGATTAATGTATATCTGCTGGCAACATATTATTTAACTCTAACTGATGCAGTGAGTAGCTTCTCATTTCTTTAACAACCATGTCAGAAAACATCTCCTGTGCTCATAGCAAAGATATTACTCTGTTTCAGAAGGGTCAAAGTATTGTCCCTCATCCAGCAAAAAAAACAACAACTAAGGATATTGCTGAAACTAATAACTGAAAAACGCATTATTAACATCTGGAAGGAGAATGATGGACCAGCATCCTCAAGGAAAAAATGTGATCAGAATAATATCCTGAATGCGTGTTATAGAGATCACTTAAACATTTGTTGAAATTAATAAATCATTTAAAAAAAATGTTTAATAGTGAGTGTAAGAGCATTTCCACTTGTACACAATGTGAAGAGAACTCAAGGGTTTGGGACAAAACAGCTGTGTAGCCTTAAAAAAAAGACACTTACCAGTGAGACTAATAAGAAAAAATGCTTCAGTTTGCTAGGGAGCATAAAGAAC
>JAQMYJ010000020.1:2191951-2198492 GCA_030014305.1 Clarias laeviceps
GGTCCCCACGTATGTAAGTAAATATCTCCCAATCTAGTAAGTCTTGGACTATATGAAAGAAACTGATCTACTACCTTAGTAGGGGGTTGGCCTCTGGGTATGTGTTTCAGTACCTCCCACTATTGGAGAACTTGGGCCTAAAGGGGTTAATTAGTCTGATAAGATTCAGAATATGAAAGAATTACAGATAAGAAGGCAGGAAGATCATACAACTAAGGCATGAAAGACAGAGGTAGAGAACAGAACTCATGGAAAGTAAGAAAGTGCAGCCCCATTTAATTTAACTTGTGTTACACATTACCTTTTGATTTGATTCAAAGATTAGGAATCAGCAACATTAACCCGTGAGTTATGTAGTAAAAGCATTCAGTTAATTTAGGATGAAGAGCTATAAAGGATTGTGAATGTAGATCAGAGCTACAGGAAGGAGGGTTTGTTTGCCATTCATAAATAAATTGTATTACAATTTTTATACATAGCAAAAAATCGTGATTCATGCTTACATCACGTATACATACATATAGAAATTAATTTATATTGTAAAATTTATTTAGACTATCAGCATTCATGGAATGTCTCTCGTCCAATCCGATTACTCGGTTAGAACAACCTGTTGTAATGAATAACAAGCCAGACAACCTAAGACTCTTTTGTGTTAAATGGTGTATCTGATGAAAATTAGGATGCTGCTTTTCTAAACCATGATTTTGTTTAACTCAGCCATAATTTTCCAATTAACATTTTCAAGATCAAAAGCTGTTCATCATCTGTCCTGGCTTTTTTTTCCCAGTGTGTGTGTGTGTGTGTGTGCGTGTGTCTCACAGATGGTGAGAAAAATTATATTTATATTCATGCCCTAACCTACTTCTTTGCAGCACCGTAGTTTGGTTAGAAGTCATAAGGTTATTTCTGGTGCTAACACTGCCCACTGAATATTCATTAAGGTTTATATAACAATAATCAATGTTTTTGTTATAATAAAAAAATATATATGAGAAAATATAATCAAATTCATGCAGCATTTCCTATTATAGTTATATTATAGTATATAGTTTGAAATAGTAAATATAATAAAACAATAATCATAAAATTATCTTTATAAATTAGATTATAAGCAACAATAAAAAACAATAAAAGAATTAGGCTTTATTCAAAAGATTTTCACTTTCTAAGGTGCTTTTATGCAGTGCTTTTTTTTCTAGGTCACTTATACACTAACCCACTTCTTTGTCTTCTTCACAGACACACTTCGAGCTACTATGGTGTGGCGAGGCTGAACTCCCGTCCCCGCTCCTGCACACTGACACACTGTGGTCTTTGTTCGACTGTTGCTATGGCAACCATCTCTTTCTCTCAGGTGACTAGATCTTCATATGTAGGATATCAGGTTGACCCAAGAAGTCCTCTCTCTCTCTCTCTCTCTCTCTTCTCTCTCGGACACACAGTATGCACACTTCTGTTTTTCAGCATGCATCAGACATTCACATATTTTTCAGCATGTAAGATATTCCTGATGACAGATCCTGCTAGGGGACCACACGTGATAAAGCTCATGCAGCCTTCAGTTCCTTTCTTTATTTAGCAGACCGAAGCCAAATGCAGAATAACTTTGCCTTCTTCAGTGGTATCTACCAGCCAAGCCAAAAATAACCCACAACATACACACAGACAGATGAGTGTTTATACTGTCAAGTGCAGGAGGGCATGCTGGGATGGATTCCAGATGTTGTACTGGAACATTTTGTACAAAGCTGCTTAAGATCGTGCAGTGGTTCCCAGGGCTGATCCTGGAGTGCCCCTGCTTTGCATACACAGGTATTTTCCCTTCTCTAACATACCTGAGTCAGATTATCAGAGAAGAATCTTCCAAAATTGCCATGTGTGTAAAATTATGGCTAAAGTAAACATCAACAACATTGCGTTAGTTTATTAATTAAACGAATATTTGCACTTTCTGTGGCTTTAATGTTTATACATTTGGGTTATTGACTCAGCAGTGTTTTTAATATGTTTCTCTCTCTCTCTTTCTCTCTCTCTCTCTTTCCCCTTCATTCTGCATTTCTCTGTTCAGGCAACCTGCGTGTATACAGTAGCATGTAGTCTAAATTAAAGTAGACACACGTCAAAAACTTCAGTTCCTGATGCTCAGATGTACAAGCATTCCTTAATGTGTGTTTGTGTCAATTTTTCCTATTGTGTCAGTCCTATAACTCAATTTGAATACTAACTCAAGGTTTTACCTTCAAGAGTGCTTTTGCATAAATTCTTTAATATTTGCATTTTAGACTTTACTTTCATTCATGCCCAAGTCAAACAAGACACTTTTTCCTTTGCATTTGCTCCTTTCTTAGCTTCCCTATGCTATGAAATGACTTGCTTGACACCTTGTTCCTGTCTTCCTTCTGTCTGCCAAAGACGGTAGTGAGGATGTGTGTGGATACAAGGCAGAATTCAGACAATGTCATGTCTCATGTCTCATCCTTTTGAGATGTCGTTTGATTATTTTTTCTTCTATTATCAGAAAAACATTTCTAATGAACATTATACATCAACTGTCTGGATCTATGGAAAAACTTTTATTAAAAGTATAAATTACAAGAAATGCTATTTTTTTAAGTCTATCCAAACTGATGTTGCTCCATACAGAATTTATTATTATTATTATTATTATTATTGACTTTAATCATATGGCTTCTTGATGATCTGTACACTATTCACACTTCAAGCTTTCTCAAGATGTTTTTTGCTGAAGTTACAGACGAGGTTAGATTTCGATTCTCTGAACATTGTGTGCCCTCCTTTATTTGACACAAGTGTTCTCTTAAGTTGAAAAACAGAGCCTCTACTTGCCTTTACAGTACAGTATGCCATCTGTTCATGAATCACTTCCTATCAACATATAAATATAAACCATGACATAATAACGAAGCCTGCTACACAGATATACATACAGGACATTGGAGGTGGAAGTGACTTCCTGGCCTGGGAGCTGTTATGTTTTCATATGTGAGGGGTGTTAATGACTTTTGATTGATGAAAAAAACGACTGCACTTATCCCAGCATTTCACTAGTGCTTGAGTACCATCAAGGTAGAAAGTTTTCTCAGTACTGCCTTAATCACATCTGAAAGGCTGGCCTCCCAGGAACTCCTTTAATGGCCCAAACATGTGAAAATGGCTTGGAGTGATCGGTCAGGACTGTATGGGGATGTATCAATAACTCCCAGCTGAATTCCTGGAATGTGCAAGCGATGTTGGTGTTTGATTGTGTGTGCATTTCCCACAGACAGATGCGTCTCTGCGACAAGTGAAGATTTGCAGGGATCAGGTATTCCACTCGCCGAATGTTCACAGGAACGACTACAGTAGGCTCTGAGCCACCTACTATCTTTTTAATAATGTTTGCACCATTCAAATGTTTTTGTGGCTAAGAGTCTCATCACTGTACTACACTTGAAGTCTTCTGTAAATGTCAATTGCTTTTATGACGATTAATTATATATTAACTTTATGTTGTGCTCTTATGCTAATATTCAGTCTGCTCTGCTTCAGGCTAATGAAATGAGTAGCCAGGCTTGAATCAAAAAGTGTAATCCTCTTAAAAAACGGCTATGATGGTGCAACTATTATAAATTAGCTTAAAATTTACTTGAAAGTTTGATGCAGTGAAAGTCGATGTAACTGAGCAGGAAGAAATATTCCTCTCCTTTTTCAGCTCAAACCTTAGAACAAACGTCAGAGACAGTACAGAACACAAAATAAAAAACACATGCCCAACACATAAACAGTTTTCTGTGTGTTTTCAATGATTGAGAAAACCTGCAAATCTATGTCTGGAGTTCAGAGCTGGCAGTTTAACCCACTGACTCACTGTTCGTCTAGCCACTGAAAAGAAATCTGTATTAATAATCAAAGTGAGGCGCAGCTTTAGGGTTCAGAGCTCAGGTTACTGTCTACGCAGAGATTCTCCACATGTCTGTATGGGTTTTGTCTGGTGTCCTTTCATATGTTAAGATTCCCTAAATAACTAAAAGTTTTGTACACCTGACCATCACTTCATATCAATATGTGATTCTTCGACAAACTGTTGCTACAATGTTAAAGGTGCACGTTTAGTATAGAATGTTTCGGATAGGGCTGTACATTCTCCCTTCACTGGATGACAATAGCCACTGTGCACAAAGCTATGAAGGCACCGTGAAGGCATTTTACCAAGAACCCTGAAGTAGCTTCTTCAGCTTGAAGAGACTGAAGAAGTGACTCAGATGGGTAGTTAAACACTTGTACCTAGCAAGAAAGAAGTCCAGTTGACATGATACAACTCCCAGATGCACCCATAATGCATCATTTAGCAACCAATTAGCCACAACACAAACACCAACATCAGGTGAATTGAAAGACACTGATTATCACATAAAAGACACTGATTATCAATTATATCCAGTACCAGTAAACTAGTGACACTAGTGGGCACACAAGGCTCAATTATGCCTGTGGGAACCAAAGGGCAGCTGACACAGTCTGATCCCCCAGAAAAGCCAAATTTCTAAAACAATTCCATGCTGGCTATGATAAAAAAAAAAAAAAGTAATAGAACACCCAGTGCACCAGATGTTGCTGTGTATGAGGCTTATCAGGCGAAGAGTTCAAGATTATTGATCTGGCCTCAATTCCTCAGATCTCAATCTAACCGAGTATCCATGGGATGCACCAGACAAACAAGTTTTGGATTTTAGTCTTATTGGTGTAAAGTCATTTTCAGACCCCTAACTGCATACTGACACATAATCATTTCTTGGAATTACTTAATAAATAAATATTTTCAAGAATTCATCTTCTGCCAGCTATTTCCAGTACACCGTGCTCAGAAGAATTGTTACCTTAATGTGAAAATTATCATAAAATTGGGTTTGTGAAAGTGAATGTGTGCATCTGGTGTGTTTCCAAGCAGCTGTGTGTTTTGGGAGCAAATGCTGAGAAACTCGTCCAGAGGCCTGGGCTTTGGTGGAGCACAACAGTGAAGAGTCTGCAGGAAGATGGTAATGGAGCTGACAGCTTCAAACGGGACCTGGAACTTATCCATGTGACCTGCGTTCACTCAAAACACTCTGTCTCTGTGAGGGAGATGAATTCTTTCTGTTCAAAAAGGCATCAGGGGAAAATACTCTGTAATTCATCTCTTTGTTCTTTGGTTGACCTGACAGAGGTCAGACCTTGTTTTTCACAGATGTCTACAGATGTCTACTTCAAACGAATAGTGAGTGTAAGAGGGGAAAATTCGGTGAGGGGTGAAGTTCATGTGCAATTGAAATAAAAGGCATTGCATAATAGTGAGTAATAAGTGTTTTCAGTGTTCTTATACAGATGTAGGTTGTTATTAGGCCTGTTTGCAGGTTTTTTTTGTCTGTGAAAGAGTTTGTTATTCATACTAGATGCTAGTACGTATATAGCAGACAGACAAATAGTTTTTTTTTTAGGTTTATGTATGTATATAACAAAAGTCCTTGTTGCCCAAAATAGACAAACTCGCCATTTCTGGAGGGTCAGACTACTGGCCTGCATCAAGCAAAAAAAAAAATTGTTTCTGAAATTCAAATGTGACAATAAAATAAAGTCAGCTGATGACATGAATGTACTTAATGATCAGGTTATCACATCTACTGTATGTTTTTCTTCTCTTGTGGTATTCCAGGATTCAAATAGTCAAAGAGTGGTTCTGGAAACCTAAGGAATCATTTTCACACATGAACTGGATACCACATTGCACACCCTAATCAAAGGTAAAGGCTTTGTAAAGGTCCAGTCTAGAAGAACCAACCCAGACATGCTCCCAGACACACACACACACACACACACAGTAAACACTGCAGCCTGTTGTCAGCTCTCTCCACCAATATTCACTATCACTTAGCAATAGTGTGTAGTACAGTGAAGTCACACACCTAGGCTTAAAGCATTTAAACTCCACACCTTTCATGTTATAATACATTATGGTATTATTTTTATTTCCATGAGAAGTCAAAATAATGACTAAGAGACAAATCTAAGCTTTTATTTTCTACATTGCTTGAACTTGAATATCATGTTTGGAGCAGACTGGCACAAACTTCTCTCAATCCCTTGCTGGATTGTATGCCCTTTCCTCTTGAATAAGCATTTGTGATCTTCTTGCCCAGAAATGTTTTTTCAGTGCTGTCTACAATTTTTCTGTGGTATTCAGGTCAGGGTTGTGTTGATGTTTGCTGCAATGCTTTCGCATTGTTGTCTGTAAGCCATTTCGGATACTTTTCTCATTCCTTTAGTAGAAAATAATTCTGGTGATGAAAGTCATTGTTTCAAGATGATAATGGATGACAATTTTTTCTTTCCTGGAAAAAAATATGCAATCAATAAGTATAATTTCATTTTCTTTGTTTAAATGTGATGATTCCATATTTATTGCTACAGGTTGTATATATACAGTTCAGGCCAAAAGTTTGGACACACCTTCACTCATTCAATGTGTTTTCTTTATTTTCATGACCATTTACGTTGGTAGATT
>JAQMYJ010000020.1:2198592-2215607 GCA_030014305.1 Clarias laeviceps
ATGTAAATGGTCATGAAAATAAAGAAAACACATTGACAGATAGATGAGAAGGTGTGTCCAAACTTTTGGCCTGTACTCTACACTACCAGTTAAAGTTTGGACACACCTTCTAACTCTATGGTCTATCCTGACTTTTATTTCCTTCTGCAGTGTAAAACAATGCTGAAGGCATCCAAAATATACAATTTCCTTTGAACAGTTGATAGTGAGATGTGTCTGCTACTTATACTCTGTAAAGCATTCATAATGGCTATAATCTGAGATGCTGTAAATTGATGACTTTTGATGCTGGTAACTCTAAATAAACTGCTCTGCAGAAACGATAAGTTTCAGTCTTGCTTTCCTGGGAAAGTCTTCATGAGAGCCAGTTTCATCATGGTGCTTGATGGGTTTTGCAAATACATTTGACAATACTGTTCTTGCAAGAACTGTTTCAGAACACCTGACCTTTGTTTCTTAAAACAACAATTGACTGTTATTGTTACTTAATTACCTAAAATTCAAATTCAAATTGAAATTTTATTTGTCACATACACAGTCATACATAGTACGATATCCAGTGAAATGCTTACCTAATTCCATATGTGTTATTTCATAGTTTGGAAATCTTTAGCATTGTTCTAGAATGTAGAAAATAAATCCAAACTTGTGTCCAAAGTTTTGACTGGTACTGTATATTTATTTGTACATGTATCCCAGGAGCACTGGACCTAAGGCCTGAACTGAGTCCCACAGAAAATGTTTTGACTCAACTGAACGAGTGTGTCTGAGAAATTAAACAACGACCCTGTCTGGATGCATAAGCAAAAATTTCAGCAATGTTGTGAGACACCTACACCAACTGTTTTACTCAGGTTCAAGCAGTTACAATGCAACATCATCAAATATTATCAAGGAATAAAAATCTCATATTTTCTGAAAATCTTTTATAATTCAGATTTATTTGTATAGCGCTTTTAACAATGATTATTGCCACAAAGCAGCTTTACAGAAATAAAAATTCTGAATAAAAGTTGAAAAAAGTATACATTTTTATCTTTTTCCGTTTGTTCATAATGAGAAGTCAGAGGTTAGATTGGCAAGGAAAAATTCCCTGAGACAACATCAAGAATAAACCTTGAGAGAAACCTGACTCAAAAGAAAACAGATCCTCATATTTGTGATACCAGGTAAAGCAGCCATACATAAATCCCCCCTCTAACTTTGTTCTATAAGGTGGAAAATGCAATTGTAAAACAGGATGTGAGTTTTAGTTAACCTGAAATTCAGATTACCTACTGTTCACTGTTTGTACAAAGAATTGGGTACAAATCTATTTGTGGCAATCTCAAGTCTAATAATATTTAAACAGCGCTACTCTGGGTTACAAATGACCTGCGGCTGCTGATTCTGGATGCCCCTCTCTTTTGGTCCTCCTTGATCTGACAGCTTGACATCTTGCATGGGAATCTTCACAAGTACCGTGGTCTCTCTCTGTGTCTGCTCGGGCCTGGCTCAAATTATACCTGCCAAACAGATCAGAGTTTTATACTCCCTGTCACATGTGGTGTCCCTCAAGGGTACATGCTTGGGTCTATTCTTTTTACCATTTATATCCTCTCCTTGGCCATATCATAAGCCAGGATGGAGTCTCTTTTCATTGTTATGCAGATGACACCCAAATATATTATATTACAGGGGTGAGTCAAAAATGATCCACACTCCAGTTATATTAAAACTTTTGTAGGTCGTCTCATCAGTATCATCCCCACTTGTGTGCATGAAAAAGAACAGCGTTGCAGTGACTTTTTTTTTTTTTTTTGTGGTCTAAGAGTGTATCTGGTGCTGAAACAACTCAGGGAAGAGCATAAACAGAAGTGGTTGGATATCTGTGAACAAGATACTCTACGAAAGTTGAAAGTTTTTTTAAGGAAAATGATGGAGAGAGTATGGAACAGAAAAGTCCACAATCACAGACCAAGAAAAAGTTTAAAAGTCTACCATCAGCTGGAAAATTTATGCTTACAGTTTTCTGGGGTCAGTATTGAAACATTATCAGGAAAAATGTTCAACAATTAACCATGCGCATTACAGTGAGATGCTTATTGTAGGTTTGAAGCCTAAACTTCGGATTAAATGAAGAGGACTGCTGACCAAAGGCATCGTGATTTTGCATCACACACTTCTACAAACACTGTCAGCACTCTGCTGAAAACGTTCGAAACATATTTTAATGATCGAATATGAAGCTTGTTGACAGATGGACAAAGTGTATTGAAAAGCAAGGATAATATATATATATATTTTTTTGGTCTTTTCTTAAATTTTTTGCTCGTAAATTCTCTGTCATTCCACAGCAACCTCAACCCTTACCTACTCTGAGTCAATTCAGAACTGGATGAAACAAAAATGTCTTCTGTTTGGCACCCCCACCCCACACAAAGTTGGTCACTGTCCTATAACCAACATTATGTTGGTATTAGCATTCCCTTAGACTACTCAGTCATTAGTTTGGGCTTGCGGATTGATATATCACAACATATCAAACCTAATCTAATTTATTCACCTGTACAACACAGCAAAATGATGTCCCTCTCTTAGACTCTGAAAAGCTAGTCCAAGCCTTTATCTCTCCTAGGCTGGACTACTGTAAACGCTCTTCATTGGGATCTCCAGCCAGAGACTGAAACTCCAATACGGTGCAATAACAGTGCTTTTAGAATTCTGCTGAGAGCAAGAAAATTTTATCAGATCATCAATTTGATCACATCTTAACAGGTTCCCCATTTATTACAGGATAGACTAAAACATTCCTGTCCTGATCTACCAATGTATCCATGGGACTCCCTATAGTTGAAAGAAATACTTTCTCCACTAAATTCCAACTGCAATCAGTGAGCCTACAACAGTTGGCTACTTCGTACCCCAAGAACTAAATTGTGTCTCCTCGTCTGTGGAATTCTCTCCCAGATCATCTACACTCCCCTCAGTCTCGGTCTGCTTTTAAATCATGCTTGAAAATTTACCTGTTTATCAAGGCTTTTTGTTAGTTTTTTGTGTAAATTCCATATTTGTCTTTTTATGTAAGCATGTTTAGATGTGTCTACATGAAAAGTGCTATAGAAATAGAATGTATTATTATTATTAATAATAATAATAAATGATTGTAGTCACAAGCCATCACAGAAAAAAAAAAATTGTACCAGTGAAGTCTAAAGCTGTCTTCTTGAATATTAACTGGAAGTGTCCTGAGTTATCACATCTTTACACAGACCACATGGGGCGTCCTCAGCAGCAGTAAGTGGCATCCATGCATGATCGATTAAATGTAGAAAACGTCTAGTAAAATGAAATGTTCGACACTGCAAATAACTGACTTGAATGTTTTTCAAATTACTGTTTGTAAGCCTTCAAATTTATGTTCCTGGACTGAGTGTTTAAGCATTTGTAAATAGATTCTTCAATTAATGCAGGTAAAGACTAAACCACAAATTAGAAAATGCATTTACAAAAGGGTGTTCGAGTCAATCTGGGACTTTTAATTATGCAGAATAACAAAACACAGTTAAAGGGGAGTCAAAACTCCCTTTTCTGTATTTCTCTATATAATCCCCTCCTACACTAATGCACTTATCCCCACTAGTGCTTGGATGACCATCAAGGTAGAAAATTTTCTTGTGATGTGAAAATGGCTTGGAGCGAGGTCAGGACTGTACAGGGGATGTGGTAATAACATCCAGCCTGTGATTTGAGTTCCTGTTATTTGAGCAAGTGGTGTTGGAGCATTTTAATTAAACGTAAAACTACTGTCTTTGATTATTTGGTTGAAATCCTATTTTAAATAAGTCAAAAAGAATCTGCAGGTTGACAGAATTTTTCTCTTAAGTGTGATAGATGGACAGATTGTCTGTTCAGCTATGAATTATAAACAGACTCGTGTCTGAATCTTCCACTCGCAGATCTTTTAGAAATCATCACGTATCAAACGTTCAAGCGGCTAAAACTGCTTCAATCCAGTTTGCTCAGCCACAGCACCCTCCTGCAGCAGTTGTGTTTAATTTCTATTAGTCTTCAGCCGTAGATCAAACAGAGAACAAACCTGATGGCTAGGAACATATTCGCTGACTTAAATCTCTAATTGTATGTATAAATCCACATGAGGTTGCAGTGTTTATCTTGTACCTGCCAGCTCACAAACACTCTCTTAACCATGAGTAGTGTATGACAGGTCAATCAGATAGAACAGATGCTCCCTAACCTGTACTGAACAAATTTTTTCACATTGCTGTGCTGTGTCTCTGGATGAACTTAAACACAAAATAAATAAAATATGTTTCTATCACAACAGGAACTGCATCTGGTCCAACAAGGTAAAAAGCTGGTCGTCTCTGTCTTATTTCAATTGTCGATATTATGAAAGAGGCCATCGTCTGCTCACTCTCACTCATCGTCTGTACCGCTTTATCCCGTATAGAGTGTAGACTTAGGGCAGAAGGCGGGTAGACTCTGGTTGGGATGCCAATCCTTCACAGGGCACACACACATACACACTTCTTAAGCTCGTTCACACATAACGGGCAATTTGGGAACGCCACTTAGCCTAATCTGTATGTCTTTGGACTGTGGGAGGAAACCTACCAAGCATGACAGAACATGCAAACTCAATGTGCTCATGTGCACAAAAACATGTTATCATAATTTCTATATATTTTAAGGATAAGGAACCAATGCTTAGATGATGAGGGAGAGAGAGAAAAAAAAAACAGCAGTAGTAAGCATGTTTTGTTTCAACTGTAAATGAGTTGCCCTGTATATAATACAAGCATCAAGGCTTGTTGTAATATTTTGTAGTTTGAACTCAGAGGTTGAAGGAATTATAGAATTCCAAGTTTAGACTCTGAGGATTGGGAGAATAAAAAAAATAATAAAATCACATCTGCATTATATTAAGGCAGGGCTTTGTAAAGCCACTACAGAAACCCTTTTCTCTCTCAGAGACAGAAGGAGAGGAAAATAAACTTCATTTAAATGCATCTTTGGAAAGACAAGATGCACAAAAATACAACTGCATTACAAAGTATTTTATTTAAACAAGGTGTTTTAAAAATCCAATATTTATAATTATCGTATTTACAAGCGACTTACAAATGTGCTTTAAAGTGTTCGTCATTGGATAGATCCTTACACAGGTTACTAATGTTTTTTAAAGGTTAACCCAAATACACAAGAAACAGTGCTTTAGTCATCATTTAAAGTTGTACAGATAACATGGCCCAAAAGTGGACTGTAAGTTAATATAAACACTTACAATGAACTCATACACTTGTAGCACACGGTGCAACCACAAATCAATTCCTGCAATATCTGGGATCACACATGATAAATGGATTCCCTGTTGAATCTGGTTTATTCTTCCAACTCATCTCTCACTCGTAACCCTGCCACCATCACTCCCAGTTGAATATTGTGTTGGAAACTGGTAATATTTTTGGACAGCTGGCATGGATTATCTGCATTTACATTATTTCCTATCGGAAAATGTGTTTCACAAAACGAAATTCAGCCTCAAGAACTCGCCGGAATCCGGAATGGATTAAATTTGTATACTTCATTACTGTACTTTTAGTTTTATTAGAGGAAATTTACACTCCGCTCAAAAGTACAGCAAATACCAGGATTTTTACTTGACTACATTTTTGCAATGTTGTTGCGTTACCTAATCACATTGATGTACTGTAGTAATCAAAGCAGGAATTTCACCACCTGCTGACTATTATGCGCAACTGTGTGACTTCCAGACGCACCTAATTATGCAACACGTGTTTGAAATCATAAGTAGAGCTGGTTACAGACAGTGACGAGAACTGCCGAGAGAAAGAGAGAGATTATGTAAAAAGGCTACTGTGAGCTAATACAAGTAGTAATGGTATTTGTAATGGTATTTGTGTACTTTTACTGAAATACACAAGTAAATGCAGGACTTTTACTCGAGTAATATTTGCACTGGGGAATCTCAAGGTATTTGCGTACTTTGCCCATCTCTCTTTAAAACCTACTTCAAAACTGACAATGAAGACAGTGCAGTCAACACTAGTTCGAAGACAAACCAAGTTCAAATGTAAATGCAGACTAAACAGGTGTTCATGCTGAACGTAGACATAGTGCTTGTCTGGATTTTCAGGAGACATCTGCAGCACCTGGTGAGAAAGACATGAACAAAATAAGCCATCAGTACACAGAATTGACTTCCCATTATTACATTACGATGCGCACAACCTTGGTTGTCTGTTCTTTCATCTTTTTCGAATCTCTGCCTGAAAGAGGCAGCGCATTAAAGATTTGTCTGTTCTTTGCACAGAAGCCAAGCTCATGCAGTAGCCTTTTGATCCAGTTTTTGCAGGCAGTTGCTATACCTGTCTCCAATGGGCAAAGCATAGGAGGGACAGTTATTTCAATTAATCAATCAATGCAAACAAGATGTCTCTCTGCTTTTAAACTTTGCATTCAAGGCATTGATGTGTATTCTTCCACTGAAATTACTAGTTATTAATAGTATTAGAAAAACGACATTCAAATTTGATTTACTTTCACGAAGGGTCCGATAATTCTGTAGGCAAAGCGCTCTCTCACCTGGACACTTGAATAAGGCACATCTTATTTTCTCAGCTCTAGCATTCCCATTCAGCTCCTGGAAAAAGAAAGGACACGATAATTTAGACATTATAGTGATATACCCAAGCTCAAGAACTAAAGGTTTAAGGTCGCATTGTTTCTCCCGACAGGATCCGAAGCAAGGAAACAATAAGAAGCCTTTACTTCGGGTTTTTTGAGAGAATTCTTCTTCCCCCCGTGTTAATCATTTAGGACATGAGAAGTCTTAAATGGGCAATAAAGGGGATAAGAGACAAAACAGCAACGTATTGTCCATTAAGAAGCTCACCTGCTGCGATTTTTTTCTCTCCATTTCCTAAGCAGATGCTTTAACTTGAGACTCCTCTAACCTGCACACACAGTGTCAACATAAGCATTCATATAAAATAACATTTAAAATGTACACCAATTGAATTAAGAGCAGATTTCTTATTCTTCATAGTATTTCATGATTTCAACTATGTTTACCTTGAGAGTTTCAGCAGAGCTCATCAGCTCAGCCAGGTGGCTGGGGGTCCAGTCTGAGGGGGGAATAAATAAAATAAAAATAAATAAAAATATTGAAATATTAGGATGACAAACGCAAGCATAAGCAACAGAACTCAATACCAACTGCTGGTCTTGGTGATAATTTGTATACTGTTTAAATACATTTCATCTTGCCTTTAGAAGAGGCAGCTCATGAAATATTTGTTCCTTGCACAGGATCCAGGCTCATGCAGGCCCATGACCCGTGGTTTGCAGGCGGTTGCTGTAACCCCTTTTTGTTGCCACTAGAAACATATTCCTCCTATGCTTTGCCTCCAGTGGGCAAAGCATAGGAGGAATGATTTACACAACTCGCCTTCTACATGCATTTAACATCAAATCGAGGACAAGGACTTTTTTGGATGCATGCAGACTCGAACATTTAAAAAAAAATAATTTTTTTTAAAGCTCGCTTACCCAAGTACCCCAAACACGACAGATGCTCCATCTTTGCAGTTTAACATTTCCATTTCGGCTTCTGTGAACCAAAGGGTACACAAAGTTGATATGCTGTATATGGGCAATATGACAAAGCATGAGACAAAGACTTGTAATATGTATGTAGTATTGTTTCTCCCGACAGGATCCGAAGCAAGGAAAAAAAAAAAAACACGCCTTTACTTCGGGTTTTTTGAGAGAATTCTTCTTCCCCCCTGTGTTAATCATTTAGGACATAAGAGGTCTTAAATGGGCAATAAAGGGGATGATTATTCTTCATCATTACTGTATTTTAAGAAGGTCACCTGCTGAGGTTGTTTTTCCTGTCCAGGTGCTTCAGCCAAACATGCCTCTCACCTGCAAAGACAACATTATCACTGCATATTCAATATATAAAATATATTTAAGAGATATTGGTATCAGACCAAAGCGCACTCGGTTAAAGGAACGAGTCCCATATTTCATCACAGAGTAATTAAAATCTTCACGCTCATAACTGGAATGCAGTCATTTTCCCATTTTTTCAATTATTATAAGTCTTGTAGTCAGAAGATGTTTTATGTGGTCTTTTTTTGTACGAACCATTTCAACTTAGATTCATGTTTTAGACTATAATAATAATAATAATAATAAAGTACCATTGTTATTCCTCAATTATTTCTTAAATACAACATTCAATGGACCTGTAAAGTAATATTTAAAATATTCTAAATATATTTAACACAAATACATGTGACATTGAGTGTGGAGGCATAATCTTTATCCTTGCTGTTTTTATTAATAAACTCTGTAGACTAATAAAGAGTAGATCCTGGGTTAGTAGTTACAGACCGAACTATTTGTAACACACCATGTTGAAGAACAATTTTACAACCACGTGGCCTCATAAATCATGCATGATCAGCACTAACAGGACACCCAGTTGCATTTTGTAGTCCTTTATACTTAACTATAATCATTAATCGAAATTAATTATTCATTTTACATGAGAAAAACCCCGCTTAATTGAAAAGATGTAGAGCTCATCTTACCCTTTCCACAGGAGAGAGGAGAAAGACCAGGGTGAGGGATTGCTGTGGGTGAGACACGAGGACGAAATGAATTCTGGGTGTTGCACATGCGCACTGCGACACAGGCTTGTAATGGGTGATATAAGGGGGGAAAGTTCAGGTATCTATCTGTCTTTATGTTTGCGTAAAATTATACATTTTATATAAATATAAAGCGTTAAACACATGATAACGCATACCTCCATAATGAATTAGAACGAAATACAAATGCGCGACTCTATTAATCCTGTTAATTCATTTCCTGGTTTGTTACGATTGGTTACAATTGAGAATAAGAACTCTCTGATTGGTGCATCTGTCTGTCAATCCAAAAAATCAAAGCCCGCCCCGTTTCCCTGACATCACCATGGCATCACCGGTGGAGTGGGCGTGGCTTTGGTAGCTAGTTCCCTGCCGCAGGAACTGATGTTTACTGTAAATTCGTTTCAGATTTAATATCACGATACGATGACTTTCAAAGACAAGAATGAGTTGAGGAGATTCTTACGGATCTGTTTGCTTTAGGAGAGAGCTTTGAGTGAGGAAATAAACCGTGCTGTATGTCAGTTGGCCTCCTGGTCCGAGCTGCACGAGACCTGCTGCTCCTGCACACTGCTCCATCATGTTTATTTCATAACCATGGCGTCTAGGAGGATCCTGTGAACTAAATGACTGTCAGAAACATCGCCTCCATCTGTAATATGGTAAGTGCACAAGCGTATTGTGTCCTAGCTAGCTAGCCCAAGTGCTGAGCGCTCCCTCCCTCCCTCTCTATCTCTCACTGTGTGTGTGTGTGTGGATGTGGATGCTAATATCCATGGTCTTGCTCCCTGACACACAGCTTCCATCCAGAACTACATGCATGCACAAAAGAAAAATCCTCATTATGCACTATACCAAAGGTAATAATATCATGCTGTCTATATTTGAGTGTCTTTTGCATGCTCTGGACTTATGAACACCTCTTCCTGATTTGAAATGTGCTTCTCCAGGACCAGGGTCAGGATCCTGAGCACATTACATATATACACTATATGGACAAAAGTATTTGGCCAAACCTTCAATGGCGGCATGGTGGTTTAGTGGTCAGCACTGTGGCCTTGCACCTCCAGTGTCTGGGTTAAATTCCCACCTCAGAGTCTGTGTGCATGGAGTTTGCATGTTATGTCATGCTTGGTGGGTCCCTCTGGGTACTCTGGTTTCCTCTCACAGTCCATGCCATGTAGATTAGGCTAATGAGTGTTCCCACATTGCTATCTGTGAATTTTTACCTAGAAGTCCTACAATGGTCATAAAAATTGGAATAAATACAATAGTCACCATTGGCCTCCACAGTCTCTAGCTGGACTACAGAGATTCCTAGATAGATGGATTGCTATATGGGTAGCAACCATTATTCACTTTAATATGGAGTTGGTCCCCCTTTTGCAGCTATAGCAGCCTCCCCCTTCTTGGAAGTCTTTCCACAAGATTTTGAAGGGTTTCTGTAAAGCATTTATGAGGTCAGGCACTGATCTTGGACAAGTAGGCCTGGCTTGAAATCTAGGTTCCAGTTCACCCCAAAAGTGCTCTGTGGGGTAGAGGACAATGTTCTGTGAGGGTTCTTCCACACTGAACTCCTCAAACCATGTCTTTATAGTCCTTGCTTTATGCACTGGGTCACAGTCATGTTGGAACAGAAAAGGGCCTTCCCCAAACTGTTGCTTGGAAGCATATAATTGTCCAAGATCTCTTGATATGCTGAAGTATTAATATTGCCCTTCACTGGGGATGAGGGGCCTGATTGAAACACCTGAATTCAACTATTAACAGGTTTGGCAAGATACTTTTTTGTCCATATAGTGCACATACATAGACATACATGCATGAAGTGAACAGCTCTGGAAAGAAGGAAACTAACAGTAGTCATAGCAATGGCAACAAATTATGGTGTATAAATTTTATTCTTAAAACTAGGAATGTCAGTTTGCTTCTTTCATATCACTTGTCTGTGAAGGTGTACGGTGTCCAGAGTCCAGATCCAAGATTTCTATCAGGTCCTTCGAGATATCACCAGTGTTAGTAAAGATATTTTGATAGTTCCTGGAAGAGTTCCTGTGTCTTTAAATGCTGTTTAAAACTGTTTCTAAGCACTGCATGTATTGTCTGTATTTTCCACGCTTCTTTATCCAGTCATCATGAGATCAGGCTTAGGTCAGTGTTTGGATCTTAAGACTAATCTTTGTAAGCTAAGATGAATGTCTCAGTCACATTTCAGGCTGCCAAGCAAGTTAGTCAGCTGAGCTAATAATGTACAGCACTGAACTGTACTGTAGCTGTAACTCTTGATTTTCCATTGTGTTAAACCACTGACCTGTGAAGCTCATGTGCTGGAGTTTCTCTAAAGAAGGGGATGACAACTGTTATCAGGTCCTTCTCAGGATGTGTTTTACAACAGAGTTGCGACTTCAGAGGTGCTGACATCAAGTCACCTGGTCTGTGAACCTAAGCCAGCCCAGTCTTCAATGTTTTACACTCGCATCACGCCAAACATATCACGTCTTTTCCCCAGAGCCTGACATTGTGTTTGTCTTCCATCTCCCAGTATATATAACCCAATTTAAGGGCAAATCTATAATCTGTTCCCACTGGCCATAATTCCATTATAGTATAGTATAGTATAGTATAGTATAGTATAGTATAGTATAGTATAGTATAGTATAACAGGAGATGTCTTTGATTTGCTGGTATTGTCGTCTGATTGGCTGTAAGTGCGCAAGCAAAGAGTTGATATTGAGCGCGCATAGAAGAGAGAGTGAGGTTTGAGAAAGTGAAAATAAAAACGGAGCGCAAAATGTGTTTTGCAAAACTGAGTTTTCTGCTTAGGTTTTTGGCACGAAAACAACAGCATACTACTTCGACCCCACCAAGTAAACTGCAGTGTTTCGCACACATAGAGTATACTTGTGCAAGCCACCAAAGTATATTCACCCACTGTTTTTAAAAGTCTGTCTGGGAGAACGGCGCCATTACGATCAATTAACTGGTAGTGGACAGTTCCCTCTCATGCTACCGCACCTGTACCTGTGTATGCTGCTACCACGAGAGCGATGTACTGAGAGGCCGTAATTTCAGCGGATACCAGCTGTCAAAAAAAGAGTAAGAAGTGCGTACTGACGGTCGCACTTGTTCTGCAGAGAAACAGTTTTGCATTGTGAGCAGGCTCTTCTTTAAAAAACACCCATGAGTATTAATCCTTAAAACTCGAGTGGCACGGATCTCTACCGGCAACGCAGCATTGGCAAATGACCGATTTTACGGCTGTCCTGCCAGTGTGTGTCACACTGTGCTTTTGAGTTTTCTGATATGTCATGTAGAACCAAAGTTATTATTACTTTTAAACCGCATAAATGTTACTAGATATGGAAATTACATCACAAAAACTTAAAATGCACAAAATGCAATTTGTTGTTATTATTTTTTGGTGACAGAAACAACCATAAAAACTCATGATCTTATGAATCTGTGCCATTTCTTTGCCTATGTGACCCATTTTTTTTTTTTTGCTTGGTCATGTCTGTATAGTTGGTTAAAATAAAATAAAATTCAGCTTCTTATTGTCTGGGTTGTGCTGAAAAAAGGGATATGTCACTGTACATTGCACAATCCTGATCCCTATATACATTCCTTAAGTCATGGTAATGGAAAAATTGGGTAAATACGCTCTGGTGTTTTTCATAATGTGCTACAACAAACCATCTTTGTACACAAAAGAGTCTTTAATTCTTGATTTTTTTTACTTCCTTCTTACCTTGACATGGCTATTGCTCTGGAATGGGGTCAATATGAAATCATCAGACCACATGACCTTTATCTGTTACTCAAAAGTCCAATCTTTATGCTCCCCAGCAAACTGAAGCCTTTTTTCCTGATAAGTCTTACTAACCAGTGGTTTTCTTGGGGACACACAGCTGTTTAGTCCCAGTCCCGTGAGTTATCATCACATTGTATGCTTATGGTAAAGTGTTTAAGTGATCTCCATTCATGATGTTTTTTTTTTCCCCGACCACATTTCTTCTACAAAGTTCACTTTTCTATCCTTCCAGGTTTTGATAATGTGTTGAAGGGTTCTTAACCCAGTTCCAGTAATTTAAAATCTCCTTAGTTGTTTTCTTTGCTTGATGCAGCCCAATAATTCGACCCTTCCTAAATGGTGACTTTTTTGGCCATGCAATGCATATTAGAATCGAGACAGGATCTGTTTTATTTTTTTTCTTATCTTAGTTGATATGTAAGCTGAACTGTTGCTTGGGGCAGGTTATGTGACCATCTTTGAGCATGTGACTGGTCAAATGTACATTTATAAGGATGTTCTGCTCCTTACTCTTAAGAGACTTTAGAGACTTAAAGGGCAGGAATGTCTAAATGCCTAGTTAAATGTAGCAGCAGTTATACTCCTTCTAAAATGATACCACTTTATTGCCACCAACTTTGAGACTCTGCAGGATAAACAGTGTAATGTGCCTGCTAGCTTAAGGAAAGAAAATGTATGTTCTTTAATCTACTCTGCTAGACAATGCAATGCTTGTCTACTTTTGACATGAAGGGTATTTTAGGCTTCATATGACTGAAATACAAAACCGCACTGGGTTTTCTTAGAGGGAAGAAAAGTTGAATTGCGTTCTCAGATTGTTATTGTCACATGATGCACAGTGCAGCAGTTTAGCTCCAATCACCTGTCAGCTCTTCCTGGAACGTAGATGGATGGTCCCAGAGAGACGCTGGATGTCACTTGTGTCCGGAGAGGGATTCATCTTACATTCTCATTACTCTATATCCAGAAAGGATTTTCTTTTGTTCTGATGACAGTGGTAATAACCTATAGCTTGTGCTTATGTAAATTGGTATTTGCTATCATATATGATTCTATCTTAAATAGAGCCTCAGTCTCAGTAGAATAGACGCAGTCTCATAGCGTCATGCTGCCACCACCATGCTTGACTGTGGGGATGGTGCTCTTTCTGATCAGCTGTCTTATCTTTTTGGCAAAGGTTATTATTATTATTATTATTATTATTCTTGATTTTGGCAGGCAATGACTGTTTAATTTCTAGAAAAAGGACTTGCTTCAAGTCACCCTTAACCTCATAACCCAGACATGTGAAAATAATAAAGCCTGTAGTCACATAAAAGGTGTAAGCAGCAGTTGTCCCTAATAATCCCTTAATGTTCCTTTTTAGATTACTTGACACCCTCTTGAAATGTTTTATTCTTGTGCTTTTGTCAGTTCTGGTTCTTGGTCATGTTAATGTAGCGCCCCAGGTCTCCACTGTGAATCAAACGTTGTTTTTTACATCAAAATGTCTGCAATTTTATTGCAGTTTTATTATTATTAAATTTTATTGGGATGTATAAACATTTTAATAATAATAAAAATACAACAATAATAACAACGGTATAAAAGATAGTAGTCAATCCGTATGGAGCCCTCACCATGGTTTCATACACATGTGAACCATGGATTAATTGCAACTTTTAACCATCATAATGCAAAATACACTTTTAGGCTTTTGCATGCACAGAAATATTTTTGCTCATTCAAACTCTGCCTTGAGCATTTTTCATGTGCTCCAGGGTTGCCAGATCACACTGTAAAAAAATTAGCTGAGCAGTACGAAAAACCTCTCCATTCCAGTTACATACAAACAGTACATACATACACACACACAAAATATTTTGTTGGATCGTCTTTTGCTTTTATTTTGGCCATGCCATGATCAGCTCATGCAATGTCACATTTATTTCTATCCAGAGTCGCATTCAAGTCATTGCATCAGAAGTCTTTTCCAGCACATCCCAAAGATTTTAAATGGGGTTAAGATCTGGAGTCTGTGGTGGACGAACCACGTGTGAAAACAATGTCTCATGGTCCCATGGACCACTTTTTCACAATTTGGGCCTGATCAATCCTGGCATCTTTATCTTGGAATATGTCTGTGCCATCAGGGAATAAAAAATTAATTGATGGAAAAATCTGTTCATTCAGTATATACAGGTCATCAGCTGACTTCATTTTTTGCCACATAATGTTGCTGAACCTAGACCGGACCAACTTAAGCAATCCTGGATCAAACTCTGCCTCCGCAGGCTTGTACAGTGGGCATTAAGCAAGAGGTTTTCTTAAGGCTACACAGCACGTTGTGTGTTTGTGTGTATATTTATCCTTTATTTTTTATAATAATTATCTTTTAATTAATTAATTTTTTTTACAATTTGATTTCACTAAACTTTAAAGTGCTCTCTCATCACTCTCATTCAGGATGTTTTTCCGAGCACATTTCTTCTGTAAGATGATATTTCACCTCTATACTTTCAGGCAGGTTTTAAAGTTCTTAACCCATTGTTAGTCGTTTCATCAGTCTCTATGGCTGGGGGTCATAGCCAAGAATGTTCGGCCAGAGTGCCGGTGTCACAACTGTGCTATATCCAGCAATACAACACAGTCTTACTGGAAGAACTAACTACTGAACTGACTTCACCATCTTGAAGTCTTCTGTAAATGTCAATCATTTTTTACAAATTCATTCACCAGAAATTAGCCCTTGTCTCAGTTTGACTTGAACGCCTCTGATAGATAGTTATAACATCAAAGTAATTAAAAAAAGTATTTCACCAGACCTATTGATGCCAGGTTAGTAAGTCAAGTGATTAAATGTGATGTTCCTGAGTTGTGAGACAACCTGCTGCCTTGAGTAATACCGATTTAGAGTAAAACGATATCTTGCTGCTTTAAGCGTTGGAGAAGTGTGACTACACAACCAGGGGTGGGGTGAGAGAGCAGGGGCTTTTACAGTATAATCAATAAAAGGGAACCGATTCAGGCATGATAGTTTTCACTTTTTATTTCTTGCTGAACAGATGAGACATTTACTTATTCTGCAATTTGATAGGAAGCTAGTGAATGAGAGTAATCTGATTTGTCCTGACTGTAGGAATACAGTGTGGATATAAATGAAGTAGGCACACATCTCTTAAAATTTCAGGGTTTTGCAATGTAAAAAATCAATTTTGTGATGTCAGATCGGTTTAATGTATTATATCATTCAAAACATTTCAAGTAAAAAAAAAAAAAGAATAATTTTAGGTGAAAGAAAGTAATAAAATGATTAACAGCCACAATAACAGTGTTGTACAAGTGTCTGCACATCTTTACCGAGAAATTCTCAGAGCACATTTTGCTTGTTTTTGAAGAAGTCTACCAACAGTACACATCTAGATTTTTTACTTTGCATTTTAATCCAATCTTGTTGCCTCAGATCTGTCAATCAGTGAGAAACTTCTGTGCCTTTAAAAAAATATCTACAGGTTTTTGATGGTATTGAATTCTGAACTTGACTTGGGTCATTCCAAGATATGTTAAATGGGATGTGTGATTTTGGGTTGTTATTTTGGTGGAGATTTTCATCATCATCAGCTGTCCTACATGTGTTAAAACGGATATTTAGACCCATCAATGACATGATGCAAACTCCAGTCCCAGCTGAGAAGAAGCAGGTCTACATCTAGATGCTGTCACCACCATGATTCCCCCTGGCAATGGGGTTCTTCTGGTGGTCAGCTGTCTTTCGTCTTTTGTGCCAAACCTTTTTCAGCACATTGTTCCAGGTGGAAAGGTTTGGGGTAGCACGGACATGTTAGGAACCTGAAAGGATGTTGTCGCATGCAAGGAATGAGCAGATACTCCTGCAGTTCTTTCAAGTTTTTTTTCTTGTTCTGCCTGTTTTGGAGGGACCTCCTGTTCCTGGTGATGCTTTGTGCCCTTCTTCTGATGGCTACCTTTACACGAGGTGATCCTGTAAATGCTTTGTAGTGTGAAAGTAAGAAGTTCAGAAGAGAAGTAAGAGAACAGCTGATCTTTATTTGGGGTGGATCAGACTTGCATCAGTGACTATGGGTCCAGGTTAATTATTTTTGAAAATTAGTTACTCGAGAAGTTAGGTTATTATATAAGTTTTTTTTTTTGTTTGTTTTTTTAGTTAGTTTTGTCAGTTGCTGTATCGCACTAAAGGTGATAAAAGGTCTGACATAATTTATCCTGGTTTTAAATAAAAAAAAAAAATGCTATGTTAAAAGTGACATGCAGACTTTTTTTTTTTAATCCAGTATACACAGATCACTTATAACATTAACACCACATAACATGAATAAGTTAACACTGATTACCAAAACTGGTCACAGGATAATGGGTCCGAAGGCTCATCTATGCCTCCAGGGACCAACGGTCAGTCTGTCTGGTCCGATCCCACTGAAAAGCCAATGTACAGGGTGGGCCATTTATATGGATACACCTTAATAAAATGGGAATGGTTGGTGATATTAACTTCCTGTTTG
>JAQMYJ010000020.1:2215707-2234211 GCA_030014305.1 Clarias laeviceps
CAAACAGGAAGTTAATATCACCAACCATTCCCATTTTATTAAGGTGTATCCATATAAATGGCCCACCTTGTAGAACAACTCGCCACAAAAAGTCAATACTGTCCAAGATAGAAAAGCACCAGAACACCTAGTATGTTATAATGTTATGGATAATCTAAATCAGAACATGCTGTGGAAGAATCTTTTTGACAGTTATGTCAATTTAACAATAAAGCTAAAGTCTCCATAACTCTTGACAAAAATCTGGGTGGGGATGGTGATGTCAGTCATCATGTGATGCGTGGGTGAGCAGCCATTCAGAAGGCGCAGTTGGCAGGTTCCATGTGACTAGGAGGAAGTATCTGATGACCTTGTTTGATAAAAAGAGCCGGGGGGGAGGGGGGGGTCTTGGGGACATTCATTTTTATATTCCTAAATATTTAAAGTTTTCCTAAACGTTTTTATGAACATCATGCCAGTTGAAGGCATGATGAAGTGAAGGCATCGGAGCTCATGGATCACACCATGCTTGTTAAATCACTGAGGGCTACCATCTATAAATACTGTTATTTTGTCTTAACAAGGCTTAACTGAGAGTCAATAAGTACCTGATCTGAAATCAGGATGTAATGTTCCTCTTAATGTTTGTAGACATGCTTGCGTTTCAAATGAAGAATTAAAAAATGTGACCTGGGCTTTGTAACTTGTGTAACCAAAAACTGTTTTTCTTAGGCTTTGTGAAAATTTTCTTTAAATCGTTTTTAACGCGTTTCCTTAAAACACAGCTACACCATATCTACATTTTTCCCCTAGTGCCGTGGTTCTATTTGTCCTCATCTAATCATCTAACCTCTGTTCAGTGCCTTTTGTTTTGTGTTCAAAATTTATTTTTTTTTAAATCATGGCTTAATCTTTTACTTGTGTTCAAATTCCTGATTATTTGATGATTCGTCTCTTTCTCTGTTCTCCTTTTCCCTCTACAGGGCACCAATGCCTCTGCTCTGGAGAAAGACATTGGTCCAGAGCAGTTCCCTATTAATGAACACTACTTCGGATTGGTCAATGTGAGTATCCTTGTCCTTCAGTCTTAAAGCTTTCTGATTAAGCCACATATTTGTACACGAGCCAAAGCAATTAGAGGAGTTTTGTAGACCATGTCCGAGTTTGGAACAATAAGGCGAAGCATTGCATGGAAAAAGATCTTATTTCTTTGTGTTTACAATGTTGTATCGCTCATTCATTCCAAACTCATGGACACAAAAAAAAAGCTTTGGGATGTAGTAATTTAATATCCAAACCACATGATTTGGATTGTTTGCCAATGTATCAGATATTGTTGTGTGTTTATTCTATTCATGATTTTGAGCTCTACTAAATGACATGTTCAAGGAGGAGTTTTACAAATGGCTAAAAGCAAGGAGAACGGTAACATGGTGATCTTGGGCTGGTTCACACCAAAGCTTTGCACAAGATGAAGCTCAATCAAAGCATCATCACAGCACCGATTACATATTTAGAGTAAACACTTCTTCAGGGTGCTTTGCCCTGCTCCAGTCAGAAGTGAACAGAATGCAGTCTTAACCATGAAAAAACGACATACTTCATGGAAAAAACGTCAGAGAGTAGGAAAGCACAATTATGTAAATCAGCCATTCCCAAACTTAATAATTCCACGGCCATGAGACTAACAAAGAATAACACGTAACATAACGCATTATTAAATCCCATGGCTTTGTTTTATTAGTTCTGATTACTTTCTTGAAATGTAAATATTTAGTCACAAATATTTTCTGGTAATTTCAAACGTTAACAAAACCTCTCATGCAAAATTCTTTTTATTAGTTATTTTGAGACATTCCCTGCTGTTTCTCCTTAGAGTGTCGCCCTATCGTGACCTCATACTCCAAGAGACTCTCTCAGTTCTGCTCACCACAACTAGGCGTCAACCTCTCTACTGTCTTCTTGATGTTTATCAGCAGTTTGGTGGCATATATTTCTAGTTCTGTCAAACTTAAGAAACCCATCAAAAATGTTTAACAATGTATTTAACCTTTCCAAATTCTCATTGCTCCAAGTTCCACATGCTGGAAGAAATACTCTTGCAGCACACGTTCCAGTGATACTCTTGTCTACTCTCTTTAGTGGTCAATGAGTGGTCTTTAGTTCTTAATAAGGGCTTGGCTTGACATTAATGGTTAGCAGGTAACCACTAATGGCTAACCTAGCCTTCTTCAGCCTTCATAGTTGTGTTTGAACTTTTATCTCTAAATATTGAGGATCTTGTTGTGATTTAACATTCTGCCATATATTTCCTCTTATTTTGTTGATCAGAAAAGTTAAGCAGCAAAAGCCTGAAAGCAGGCTGGAAATGCTTCGTATGCCCCAAAAGTTGATGTTTCTGGTCCTTGTGATCTGATTGGCTAGAACAATTCACTTCCTCAAAGGGATCATTTTCTTGTCTTGTGTTTTTGGTGTTTACCCGCACTTGACATCCACTATGTTGCATTACTGCCACCTTCTGGTCTTAATCTCCTTCGTCCTTTTAGTTTAATTCCTCTTTTCTAGTCCAGTCACCCTTAAACCCATTAAATACTTTCTTCCTTGTCCTATTTCTCCTCAAAGATGTGTTCAGGGGCAGTTAATTTTAAAGCTACAGACACTGAAACAGCAAGTTTGGGAAAAGAGTGAAACGGAAGTAGAATCAAGCAGCCAGAAGGCAGGAAGTGAGTTGTGTTTTAGCTGGAACAAAATGTTTAAAAAGGAGTTTAATATGTAACCTTTAATTGCAAAATTACAAAAATATATACATTTATGGTACATGACCACCTTTTCTTTCTTAAAACAGTGACTTGTAAGCGCACGTCACACTCCAACCTAGACCGCAAAGTTCCATCCTTAAAATATCTAAGAACGCAGCGGAAACTCTGTCAATATGGAAAAATGTGCATCCCAAATGTGTCCATCATGTTATCACTAATTTCCTAGCAGGCACATGATCACATGCTCACCAGCTCCAATGAGATCAAACTGAGTTATTACTACTCACTTACTGTATTACTTTGTAATTGCGTCCGGCAGGTTGGTATAAATACCACAACTAGCACAGTGCTAGTGCTTTTCATCATGAAGTGATGATGTGAGGAATTGGCTTCAGTGTACTCTGAACGTGACAAAGACGCAATGATAACCTGCTGCTCGCATGCCATAAACGGCAAAAGAGTGTAATATCTAGTCAATGCAGTCTTCTACAACATGGCCTGGCCTGAAGAGGGTGCTATGAGAACTCCATTGACCATCAACAACTTGGTTACATCCCAGCGACCACTCGGAGCATAATCCAGTCTTTCCTGTCTGATAGTAAATCAATGGAGTCCCTACGAGGTGTTATTTATGAGCTTCTTCGTTAACTGGTCGATGTCATGGTTAATACTTCCTTTTTTTTTTTTTCTTTGACTGCATCTCCTCACTAGGATTTTCTTTTTAAAACATGTAATCTCTGTTTTTGTCTTATTGCACAGGCATTTGTTTGCAAGAAAATCACCAGCTCTCAGAACTTGTTCTCAGAATCTAAGTCAGCAGTGAATATAATTACTCAATGCACTGTTAGTAAATTAGAACAGGTCATATTTTTTCATCTGGCATAGAAAGTTTTGTCTTATTTAATAATAAAAGATGTAAAAGGTGATGGAGATTCGATCCAGGCTGTTTTATGAGTTCCAGAATGCACACTGTTTTAACGCCTTGTCTTGAAACAGATGGTTATTTTTGACTCTCTTCCGTCCTCATTGTTCCCTCAGCTCTGACTGCACTGCAGATCTAATTCTTTTCACTTAAAGCACAAAAATTATCTAAGTGTATATGGTCTCTCTCTCTCTTTCTCTCTCTTTCAGTTTGGGAACACGTGCTACTGTAACTCAGTGCTGCAGGCGCTGTATTTCTGCAGGCCGTTCAGGGAGAGCGTGCTGGCCTACAAGGCACAACAGAAGAAGAAGGAGAACCTGCTGACCTGCCTGGCTGATCTCTTTCACAGTATCGCCACTCAGAAGAAGAAGGTGGGAGTCATCCCTCCCAAAAAGTTCATCTCTCGTTTGAGGAAAGAAAATGGTGAGGAAGTCTATGCATTCCTGTTCAAGACATTTACCACAAGACAACTAAAAAAACACTTTCCATGTAAAGTGCTCGTCTGGAGCTAATAGTAGGGTTATCTCATAGAAGGTTACAATTAAATGAGGCCCAGCTTTAGCAGACGGAATGTTGAAGAAGAGGCTGTAATTTCCCCATGGCCACATGATTCAATTACACAGCGCAAGTGAAATCACAGGTTCACACTCTGACTCCGAGACCCATGAGACTGTGCTGGTGTAAGAGCAGATCCTAGCACTGGGGAAATCAAACTTGCTTATTTTAATAAGAAAATGAACAATATGAATAGATATTATGTCAAATGCATCTCTGTGTGTAGTAGATGATGTTTAAAGAAGGAAGAATGGTTTAACAGTATGTCTCTAGAGGTCCTGGTAGTGAATTTGCACCTGACCTTTGCATACAAACAATAAGCCCTTGTGTAATATCGTGTATCTGTGGAATGTAGAACGGGTGGGGGGGGGGGGGCACGTGGGATATGAAAAGATACTTGATATGAAAAGATACTTGTCCTACTGTCAGCTGACCACACATGCACGCACAAGGTGATTCTACAGTTTACAACACAATGCTGTATTGGAAATACTGTAACATTTACATTTCAAGGTGGTTTGGTCTTTCATCTTGTATATAAAGCTGTCGCTGCACTATTCTCTGTCTCCCCCTGCAGACCTGTTTGATAACTACATGCAACAGGATGCTCACGAGTTTCTCAACTATCTGCTGAACACGGTGGCAGACATCCTACAGGAGGAGAAGAAACAGGAGAAACAAAACGGCCGGCTGAAAAACAACGGAAGCGCAGTCCCTGCAGAAACTGAGACGGAGAACAAGAATGAGTCCACGTGGGTGCACGACATCTTCCAGGGTACGCTGACCAATGAGACGCGCTGCCTCAACTGCGAGACGGTGAGCGCTTCACCTTTATTGGTTGTGTTTAATTTGGTGTCTGAGTGTGTCTGGGATTCATTATTCATTAGAGCATACTCTTTAGTAGTTTAGTGTGCTGGGTGGGATTTCCCCGTGGACTCTACTGGTTGTGTGTGTTTGTTTGTTCTGATTAGGCTTGTGTGATACTTAGGTTGGTGTGATTGTGTCAATATGAAATGTTACTGAGAATTTAAACTGCCTGCAGTAGTAACAGTAAAATGTTCACAGTAACTCTGTTATTGACTGTGCTGTCACACACTTCATGTATACACGTGCATGTGTTGTTGGTTGTTAGGGACTCTAGGCACACAGACAAAGTCTATGACCCGTGTACAATTTGAAGTCTCCTAAATTGCACCGAGCCATAGTGAACTCCTGACAAACAAGGATCTGCCTAGGAATTCCAAAAATCTCAAGATCAAGACATTCAGGAATATAGGAAAGGGGCATAATTCACTTAAACACTGGCTAAAAACAAGCTCTTTTTTTCTCTGTATTTAGTTGTAGCCTTTCCTATCCTCAGGTTTTAATCAATGGAGCATCAATTGTTTTTTTATATATTTATTTATTTATTTTTTATAAAAATATAATTGTAAAAAATCACTTATTTTGTTGTATTACTTATTATATCTAATCCTATTTCTGGCAGCACAGTGGCTTAGTGGTTAGCACTGTTGCCTTACACCTGCAGGGTCCGGGTTTAATTCCCTCCCCAAGGTCTGAGTGCATGAAGTTTGCATGTTCTTGTGCTTGGTGCGTTTCCTCCGGGTACAAAAGACAATTTGCTCTCTTTTGTACTCCGGTTTCCTCCTACATTTGAAAAATATGCAGATTAGGCTATTGGTGTTCCCAAATTCCCTGTGGTGTGTGAATGTTCAACAGAGGTCCTACCACAGTTGTAAAGAAAAAAAATTATAATAAATACAATGATAATCACCATTGGCCTCCACAGTCATTAGTTAAACTGCAGAGATTTCTAGATAGATGGAATCCCATTTCTATTTATTATCAGACAATTTACGTTGCATTAAACACTGCCCTTAACAAGGAAACCTGACCCGTCCTTCACAAACTAAAGAGAATTTAGCAACCGTATGGGGCACAATGATCAGCACCATGGAGTAACTTTTCATTTCCAAACGTACCCAACTGAGTCAGTCCCACTTGAATATATGTGTAATTTGTAGTCATAATGTTATCGCGAAGTCTTTTGTGCACATATTACTGGTTTTATTTTTTTCTTTGGGTGCAAAGCTGATTTTAACCAGGGTTGTTATTTTTCAGCCAAAACACAAAAACAGACTTCCAGAAACAGGGCACAATAAGAGCCATGTGAGAGACATAACATTACAAAGAGATAAAGTCATAAAATAACAATATGACGATATAACTGAGAATTGGAGTTCTTCATGGAAATCACACACTCATACCCACACATACATGCTCACCAGAATTGTGTTTTTGCCAATTCCAGGTAAGCAGTAAAGACGAGGACTTCCTGGATTTGTCTGTGGATGTCGAGCAGAACACTTCAATAACACATTGTCTCAGGTATTTATGTCACCCAAGAACATACAAGAACCATCTGAGCCATCCCATGTTTCTTCATATTAAATGAAATTTAATTATGTAGCTTAAACTAAAGAAATGGGAACAAATGCTTTACTCTGACTGGCTGCAAAGTGCCTAAAAAAAAAACCTCAGTAGCAACCTCATCTGAGAGACAAAAAAAAAAAAGGTCTGGCTCTTTGGAAGCAAACTATGAGTAACTGAAGGGTGTCCAAGACTTTTGCACGTCACTGTACACTGTCTTTAAGGTCTCAACTCTGATTTGTCGTATTTGTGTGTACAGGGACTTCAGTAACACGGAGACCCTGTGCAGCGAGTATAAGTACTACTGTGAAACCTGCTGCAGCAAGCAAGAGGCCCAGAAACGGTTAGTGAGTTTTATATTATGGATGATTGTGATCACATGCATGGACATCTGCTACTAATAGGTAGACGAGAGTGAGAAGGGTTCTGTATTTAAAGTAAAAAAAGCAAAGGATAATGAGAGAGTCTTGGTTTTTGCCATTGCATAGCTTTGTTTGATGCAGGCAATGACAAAATAAATTTAGCTACTGCTTGATTTATTTATTTATTTTTAACTCCTGTTTAGCATGTACATGTGTGTCTGTGTGTTGTGTCTCCAGCATGCGAGTGAAGAAGTTGCCCATGATCTTGGCCCTGCATCTGAAACGTTTTAAGTACATGGAGCAGTTGCAGCGCTACACAAAGCTGAGCTACCGCGTGGTCTTTCCGCTCGAGCTGCGCCTCTTCAACACATCCGCCGATGCCGTCAACCTCGACCGCATGTATGACCTGGTGGCCGTGGTGGTACACTGTGGCAGGTACGAGAGTGCAGTAACACACGATGGGTACACAAACTCTTACCACACCCACTGGACCCACTGAAACACCAATGCTGTTGTTGTTTACTTTCGTCACAGTAATCGATGACAAGCAATGCATACCTTGCGAAACCATACCATAGTGAAACTGAGCTGTAAGTAGGGTTATGTTAATGTGCTTATTGTTTCTATAGTTACAGCTAATACACAGAGACGTGTAATATTGGACTTAAAATGCACAAATTAAAAATGTTGTTTAATAAATTAAAACATATAGATATTGTTATGGTAGAACTTGGCAGAGCTGAGCACTGATTAAGTGGAGGGTCTCTTGCTATATGAGGTCACAATAGCAAGTCACGTTTTTACACATAAAAGTGAGCAGGTGCTTTAGGTACTACATAACTACGTAAGCAGTTAAGTAAAAATACAGAAATGTGCTATGTGTCCAGTAATAAAACTACTGTAAAAAGCATAAAAAGCAAAGTATTTTTTTAAGTACAATAACGAAATACTTCCCACCACCTCTGCATATCATCATATTGTGTGTTGTCTTGTGACAGTGGGCCAAACAGAGGACACTACATAACGATAGTGAAGAGTCATGGATTCTGGCTGCTGTTTGACGATGACATTGTCGAGGTGTGTGTGTGTGTGTGTGTGTGTGTGTGTGTGTGTGTGTGTGTGTGTGTGTGTGTGTGTGTGTGTGTGTGTGTGTGTCATTTATTACATTTAGCTGAACATTGCTCAATACATTTTTGTTTGTAACAAACTCTTCCTTTGTCCTTCACAGAAAATTGATGCACAGGCAATAGAGGAGTTCTACGGTTTGACTTCTGACATCTCTAAGAACTCGGAGTCAGGATACATTCTTTTTTATCAGTCCAGAGAGTGAAGCATGGAAGAGCAGAGGCTGCTAAAGAGCTTAAAAAAAGAGCAAAGGATGGGAAGTAGGCGACAAAACTAACAGAAGAAATGTAGTTTCAGTCACTACCACCATGCAGTTCACAGCCCACTCTTACACACTCACACACTCAGGAGCAATTTCTGAAAGCTGTGCCAATAGCACCCTGACCTCATTTTTTTTTTCGCTAATTCTACATTTCCCAGAATCCTCTCCTCTACATCATCACTGCACTCTGGGTGGGGGTGGGGGCATCAAAACTGACCCTGGGTCAGTCACCTGCATATGGAAGGCACTTTATAAACAAAAAGCATCAATAGATAGTGAGAAACACCACAAAAGCAGCAAAAGAACAACATACTGAATGACATCACTCTCGATCAGGACCTTGAAGGAAAAGAAAGGAATCGATCCCTGTAATAACAGCTAGTCGTCAGGAATCTAGGGAATGGTCAGTCCAAGATCTGAGTCCTCTTTTGTATAAGCGTTCACTTTTTGTCCACATCAGTGGGATTTCTTTTTTGGCACACATATGTGTATGAACAGCATATCCTAATTTATACGTTTGTGTATGATGCGTGTATGTTCGATCTGAATCTGATTTCCCACAAAAATTTCCAATGCATTTTTTTTGCATTCGCTCCATCATTATAGGAATAAGCATAATTAATTAAAGAAATCTTTCCACCTCAAATGAGTGTGTTTGGATGGACCAGGACAAAGGTAAATGTTTTACTTATGTTCAGCTATATTTAAAACAATTGTCCAGTCTGATTATTTTCTGGCATTAAACCCTAATTGAGACTTTCCGGAGAGAAAATTGGCCGCTGCTGCTACGCTCTCTTACTAAATCTGCATGATGTCACCAGGCCATGGACATCTCAGGTCAGTAAAGTCCTTCCTGCCTCATAACAGCAGCAGACTATGACAGGCAGGAAGACCTTCTTTGATAATCTCATGATAGAGCCAGAATTCAAGGCAACAGCTCTGTTTTGGCCTCGTCTCACATTTTTTGTACGTCACACAGTTATCAAACCTCTATTATGCTCTGTGATGCAATGGACACTAGTTAAATCCAGATTCGAATTATGCATAGAAGTACTTACAGGTTAATTATGTAGAAAATGTAGAGATGTATAAATATATAATGATGCTTATAAGTACGTATCTGGAGCACTGATCACCTTTTTCCCTGCACTCATCTCCCACTTCCCACTTGTACCGGAGAAAGTCTAGTTTAGAGCTCGTACTTTGAGCTAGTGTGGCCCCAGATCTCTGCACAGGTCGTGTGGTTTGATGGTTGTAAGCCAGCACTTGTATTAATTTCAATAAAATCCTTTAAGCATTTGTCTAGATTCAAGGTGCAAGGTTGCACGCAGTATTTCACTGACATGAAATGGAGATCATTATGATTGCTTACTGTTACACTAATTATAATAATAATAATAATAATGTCCACTTCTGGTATTTTTAAGGATCATCTGAGAGCAGTTCTGTTCCTCTGCGATGATTAACACTAAGGGAACAGTTTCAGAAGTTACAACATTAATAGACTGAATCAAGATTTTCTAATAAGTTCAGTTCACCCTCCTCCTGATGGCTGCTATGGACCCTTAAATAGAAATGCACAGTTTAACTAATTAGAAAATATGAAGGGCAGTTTTTTTAAAAGAAGAATTTTCTCAACTCTATTCACGAGAAGAGTTTGTGGCTCACGAAAAAGAACACGTATAGGTCTGCGAGAAATATTTTGCATGACGAGCTTCTCTCTGACTAAAGTTGACTGTGTGTATAATGAGATGAGCTCAGTAAAGTAAAACTTTAAGGAAAAGATTAACATTCCTTTCCATGCTCATGTGTGTTTTTTTTTTTGTTTGTTTGTTTTTTTATACTAAGGACATTTATTTCAGACTTGTGGTATAATGAATTATTCCTGATTTGCACCTTGATTTGTCTGGGTTTTTTTTTCTTTTTTTTTAATGTTTATTTTCTGACCTCATAGTCTCATGCTACTAGTACTACTATAAATGCTATTGAATCGTTTGCATGGGACTTGGGGACTTGTATCAGTCTGCAAGCTCTCAATGTCTGAAGAGGAAAAAAAATCTGAAAAAATCGGTGGGGGGATCATAAATTTTTCCTTGCATTAAAATTAACAAAGTTATTATTAAAACTGAATATTCTTGTTAACAAATGGAACATTTTCTGCTGATGTATTGGTCAACTGCACATTCTACATACTTGATTGTGGACACCAGAGTATCACACCCATATTTGTTTTTTCTCCAAACCTGCTCCAGCACATCCAGTGTCACTGCACTGGATGGTAAAGCAAAGTCCATAAAGATGTGGTTTGTCAAAGAACTCGGGTGTCCCGCACTACACCCTGACCTCAGCCTGGACTGCACACCAGACTTGTTGACCAGTGCCTGTTGTCACTAATGTTCCTGTGGCTGAATAAAAACAAATCTAGTAGCAAGCTTTTCCAAAAGAGTGGAGGTTGTTACAAGATGGAATACATCTGAAAAGGAGAATTGTCATAAAGCAGCTTTATTGGGAAATTTTGGAGGTAATATGTATGAATAAAAATTATAAGATTATCCATGAAGAGCAAGCTAGGGCCAAGAAAAATCTCCCTGAGATGGCAATAGAAAGAAAACTTGAGGGGAACCATGCTCGACAGGGAACCTATTCTAATTTGGGTGACTTCAGAACAAGTGCATATGATGGTGAAGTGTGTACAAACGTTTTATTATAATGTGTAAATACTTTTTATTAGTCATCCTGCAAATGGCTGCCAAGGGTGGTCTTGCTGAAATCATCTAACATAGAGCCCATGCTTATGAAATATAAAATATACCAAAAAAGTTTAAAAGCTGAAGTTAACAGAAACTTGAAATAGAAAGCGTGGCCTATTACAATGTACTAGGTTTTTATATGGAGTTCTCATTGATCCTGTACCGTACCATACCGCTATTATTCTCCATGTTGCAATGGAAACTAGTTAAATTCAGATTCAAATTATGCATGGAAGTACTTACAAGTTAATTATGTAGTAAATGTAGAGACATATTTATAAATTTCATAATATATTTATATCTGAAGCACTGATCAACAAGCAAATAATTAGCCAATAATACACACTACTACACAGGATGCTGTGCTGCCTGCCAATGTGTAAATACTTTAGAGCACACCACCTGTAGAGGAGCTGCAATATTTTACTACCTCAAATGCAAACATAGATAAATTGATTATTTTATTTATTTATTTATTTTGAATTGCCACACAAAACAATTGTATAGAATATTACTCAATATACTTCTAAATCCTTCTCTGGGATGAAGATGAGGATATGCTTTTGATCCAAACTACTAAATACTTCTGTTTCTCTGGATAAGGACGTCAAATACTGTAAGTGCAGTAAATCTAAGACCACATCAAGAACTACAATGATCTTTGGTGAGAATTCTCAAAAGTCCCCAAAAGCGCTAACATATACACCAATGGAGAAAATGCCTTTACATAGTGAGACCCTTTTATTTTGCCTACACAAAAAGCTGGTCAGTGACTCACCAGTCGGCATGTAAGAGCCTTTTCTTAGCATGGAGGCACATTTCTTAATGTGGCCAGCCATCACATAGTAGTTGCTCTATAGCCCACAAGGTGCTTGGCGTTATGCTGAAATTAGGGCTAGGCTTTGGTCATGTGTCCATCGTCCAACTGGAATACATTGTACATTGTACAATGTACGTCGAGTACATTGAGATGCAAAAGATTACAAAATTGGACAAGGTTGAAAGTTCAACAGTTCACACGATTGAATTTCTGAACTACTTATGATCTTATTTACTCAGCATTCACAGCACTTCATAAGAACACAAACAACAGGTATTATGCTCAGCTTTTTGAGTCAACTCTGGATATCAGTAACACGAGTAATACTAAATAGTCATAGTCAGGTGCAGACAATAACAGTATTGTACATCTATCTACTCTATATACATCTATCTACTTATACTCTTCATGAGCACATCTTACCATCATTAATGCACCTTGGCAACACTGTAATGCAAAAGAGATCAAGTTTCATATTTTATGTCACTATGACAAGAAAAGATTTTGCTGTTAGGACTTGAGTAGAGATGAGGTAGAGTAATTTCAAAAGGAAAATACCATGGTAGTGCATGATGTAAGGACAAGTTCTCCAGGAATCCTATATTTTTGTTTGTTAAGCCAAACAGTGACCTATTAATCATTCAAATATAAAAAAATGTCTAACTTTATTCATGAACTAGTGAGAAACAGATGATCAGGCTGGTGATTAGTATACTGGTGATGCTGAATGCTGAGTGGTTGGAACAGATGAGAGGGGAAATGAGGTTGTACCTTTAGGCACTTTGCAGCCTGTTGGAGAAAAAAAAAACATCTGTTCCCATTTCTTTCATTTAATCTTTCACAGGTATGTGAAATAATACACATGTATGGTAATAACACATACCCTTTCCTTTTTCAAATCAATCAAATCTTGAATTTAATTAAAGACCCAGCCTTTACTTCCCTTACTTTTAGTTTCCCTTTTGGGTGATTGCAATGAAGTGAATGTCAGTATTTCCAGAATTGTATGTAGACGTCCTCAAGCATCAGGTATGTGCTGTAATATTTTGTTACAGCACATATGTTTTTTCTTACCGGTCAGCTGTTTGTTTCACATCCTTTTGCGATTAGTATAACTTTTTAACCGTGACTGGAGGAGCTGGCGATTGACAGGTATATAGTGTAATTAACAGGGGCACAAAATTCTTATTGGTACTATGTAGCTATACGGTGCAGAGAATAAAACATGGACGTGGTGAACAATCCTGAGAAACTTACAAGATTTACTTTATATTTCCACTTATTCTGCTAATTTCTGGGATCCATGGTTGAGTTCCAAATAGTGCAAATGAAAACTTATTTAGGGTGTACAATCCCTTATTCCACATATCAAGTAGTGCCCATGATTAGATAGAGAGATTTGGGATTCAGAACATGACAAGTTCAGAGGCAATAACTTAGAAGCAATTACTAAGTAGACAAAGTATTGTTTAAGCTGACAATGTTTCTTGCTGAAAGTGCTTCTGCGACTGGCTTTGAATATGGGTTTTGGAAGGCAGAACTACTTAGTCGGAATTAACTGGTGTATAATAGCATTTAATACTTGTTATTTTAGTGAAACATTTAGACCATGCAACCTATTGACTATTGCAACATATTGAAACCTTGTTAAAGATCATTAAAAATAGAAGAAAGACTTTTGCAGTACTTTAAAATGATTCACTGAAAATTAGTTAAACATCTGTTGGATAAAGAATGACATTTGTGTCAGAGACGTGCGTGGAAGGAGGAAAACCCAATAGCAGAAGACCGATAACTTAGACTGGTTTTATTGAAAACAGCAGAGTTAAATGAATAGGCACTGGAAGAGCAGAGAGTATGTGTGTGTGTATGTGCGTTCGTTTGAGTGTGTGTGTGTGTGTGTGTGTGGGTGAGAGAGAGAGACCTGGGAAAAAGCAGGGGAATACCCTGTGACGCAATGAGGGGGCGGGCGATGACGTCGGGGAATCCTCCGCGAACCCGGAAGTAGAGCGCACGAGAATATCTTTGGGAACTGTTGCGGCTGTTTCTTTTTCCGACACGAACTGAGAGGGAGGAACTAAGGCTTCCGGTTTGCTTTTGTCGAGGCGTAGGAGGCCGGCGAGCGTCTTTACCGTGATGGGCGCACACGGCGTGAGAGGCACGACTGCAGGTGATGAGCTATGGGGAGAAATCAGCATGGTTTAGCCAGGTGAGTGTCGATAACCTGAGATCCAGCCGCGAGAAAAAACAAATCCGGAAATGCAGGTCCAAAGCCAGTATCCAAACACAGTCAGGGTCATACACACAGATCAATCCGAAAACAGGCGAGATAACCAGGGGCGAAGACGAGAGGAAAATCCAGAGAGTAAACAGGGGTCGGCAAAGGGCAAGATTACACACAACAAAGTATCACGAGAAGTACGGGGCACACGAGCGAGACACTGCGGCGCTGAGTGATGTCTTTGCCATGCTTATAAAGCTGAGGGATGATTACCTGATCCCCTACAGGTGTGCCGTGAAAGCGGTGCGTGCCGGGGGGGAAATCCGGAATGGATTTTTAAGCTTGTGAAGAGTTTACTAAGTTTCGCTGGCTCGTGACAGTACCCCCCTTCCTACGGACGCCACCTGGCGTTCTGGCTGGTGCGTTGGGGTCAATGAGGGCCAGGTCCAAAATGAATCTAGAGGGGATCCAGCTTCTTTCCTCTGGGCCGTAACTCTCCTAATCTACCAGGTATTGGAGGCCTCTGCCTCGTCGTCGGGCTTTCAAAAGCTTGCGCATAGTGAAGGCTTCGCTTCCGTCGATAAGTCGGGAGGAGGAGCCATGTATTCAGAGGGCATGAGACCAAAGGTTTTATTTGGGAAACATGGAAGGAGGGGTTTATCCGGCGCATGGTGGATGGCAGAAGAAGTCTGACGGTACAGGGGTTGATGATTTTAGTGATAGTGAACGGGCCAATGAATCTGGGAGATAGCTTGCGGGAGGTTGTCTTGAGGGGAATGTAATGAGATGATAACATAACTCTTTGGCCCACATGGTATGGCGGTGTACTGGAGCGGCGCCGGTCGGCTTGTAGCTTGAAGGCCGAAACGGCTCGGCGGATCCTAGACCTCGCATCCAGCCATGTCTTTCTGCAACAACGAATGAAAGCTTGGGTGGAGGGCACTGAGACCTCCACCTCCTGAGAGGGAAACAGAGGAGGCTAGTATCCAAGGCTACATTGGAGGGGAGAGAGACCTGTAGTAGAAGTGGGCAAGGAATTGTGAGCATACTCGATCCATGGTAGCATCCTGCTCCAGGAATGTGTATACTTAGAGGTCATGCACTGGATGGCCATCTTGAGATGCTGATTGGTTCTCTCCGCCTGGCCGTTTGTCTGAGGGTGGTAACCTGAGGATAAACTGGAGATAGCTCCGATCAACTTGCAGAAGGCGGACCAAAATTGGGCAGTGAATTGGGGACCCCTGTCTGACGTGATATCCGTTGGGAGTCCATGCAGCCGGAAAACATGCATGATTAATAGTTCAGCGATTTCTTTGGCCGTAGGGAGGCCAGACAAGGGGACGAAATGGGCAGCTTTGGAAAAGCAATCAACAATCGTGAGAATGCATGTATTACCCTCAGAGGTCTGAGGGAACTAGCGGGAGGTTTGTTGCTGGTCTTGCTCCTGGCACAAGTGTCGCATGCACTTACGAAACAGCGTATGTCTTCCCTCATGGTGAGCCACCAAAACCGCTGCTGGACCAAGATTGCCCCAACACCTGAATTTGAGGCATCTACTTCGACCACAAACTGACGGGAAGGGTCTGGCTGGAGAAGGATAGGGGCCGAGGTGAAACGCCTCTTTAGGTCTAGGACAGCCCTGGCAGCTTGTTCTGACCAGACGAACGAGGTCTTAGATGAGGTCAGGGAGATGAGTGGGGCGGACACCAAGCTGTAGTTGCGAATGAACCGCCTGTAGAAATTGGCAAAACCCAGGAAGCGCTGAAGCTCCTTACGTGTTATCGGGACAGGCCAGTTTGTGACGGCTTTCAGCTTGACGGGGTCCATCTGAATTTTAGACGGGGCGACAATGAAGCCTAGGAAGGAGACCGTGCCGCTGTGGAACTCGCACTTCTCAGCCTTAACAAAGAGCTGGTTCTCGAGGAGCCTCTGGAGTACCTGGCGGACGTGCCTTTTATGTTCATTCAAGGAGCGCGAGAAGATGAGGATGTCATCAAAGTATACGAAGGCGAAGACGTTGATAAAATCTCTGAGCACATCATTCACCAGAGCTTGGAACACAGCTGGGGCGTTGGCCAATCCAAAAGGCATGACCAAATACTCGTAATGGCCAGATGGAGTGTTGAAGGTCTTCCATTCATCCCCTTCTCTGATTCTCACCTGGTGATACGCGCAGCGGAGGTCTAGTTTCGTAAAGACTTGGGCCCCTTGCAGGAGTTTGAAGGTGAAGGACATCAGAAGAAGTGGGTAGCGGTTCTTGATAGTGATGTCGTTTAACCCTCTGTAATCAATGCAAGGACGTAAGGTGCCATCCTTTTTAGCTACAAAGAAGAAGCCCACCTCAGCGGGTGAGGATGACGGCCTTATGATGCCGGCGGCTAGAGCCTCGGAAATGTATTTATCCATGGCCTCCCTTTCATGTTGGGAGAGTGAAAAGAGGCACCCTCGGGGTGGAGCTGGGCCGGGCAGAAGGTCGATTCCACAATCATAGGGGCGATGAGGAGGGAGACAAATAGCCTGAGACTTGCTGAACACGGCCTTGAAGTCAACATAATCTTGCGGAATCCCAGAGAGGTCAGGAAACTCCTCACTGGCGGCTGAGGCTAAAGTTGGGCAGAGAGCAGACTTTAGGCAAGAAGCCAGGCAGAGAGGGCTCCACCCAAGAATGGTGTTGTTGCTCCAGTCAATGTGTGGGTTGTGGCGAATAAGCCAAGGGCGCCTGGGAACCAGCTGAGACTGAGCATTGTTCATGACAAGGAAGGAAAGTTCTTCTGTGTGATTGCCAGAGGACCTCAGGGTGACCAGAGTGGTTCAATGGGTGATAGGCAGAAGTGACGTTCCATCAAGGGCGTGGACAGACAATGGAGCCTTGAGAAGGAGAGTGGGAACGCGTAGTTCTATGACCTTCTTAGCACTGATCATGTTCTGGTTGGACCCAGAATCGACGAGGGCATGAGCCACATGGGCCTGACTCCTGAGAAAGAGTGTGAAAGGAAGGACGGGACGACTTCTAGGCAGTAGCTCTTCTAGGCAGCGCCCCCCTCCAGAGTGCCTAGGTTCACTGGGGGGGCCTGACTTTTAACGGACACTGTAGACGCAAATGCCCGACCTGACCACAGTAGAGGCATGCTCCTGCCTGAATCCGGCATTGGCGCTCCCCCGGTGATATCCGGGCTCGCCCGATCTGCATTGGTTCGGCAGGAGGGATGGCTGGCATGGTCGGAGTGGAAGAGGTGCCAGTTTTGAGCCGGGGTTGGTTCGGAGGGCGGTGCCGCTCTTTAAGGTGCGAGTCTATGCATCCTCCGAGATCCATCAGGCTGTTCAAGTCTTCGGGGAGCTCCTGGGAAATCAGCTGATCCTTGACTGATTCAGAGAGTGCATTCATGAAGGTATCATATAGGGCCTGGGTGTCCCACTGAGTGGTGGCTCCAGTCTTCGGGGAGCTCCAGTAGTTTTCTGGCAGCCTCCCTCCCAACATGGGAAGATCAAATACCCTCCTCATTCCCTCAGTGAAGGAGTCGAAGGTGGCACAGCAAGGGTCGTTAGCGTCCCAGACGGCCATTCCCCATTCGCGGGCTCTCCCCGTGAGGAGGGTGATAATGTACACCACCTTGGAGCGCTCAGTAGGGAAGGTTGAGGGCTGGAGCTCGAGCAATAGAGAACATTGAGATAAAAATGAGCGACAAGTGCCAGGATCTCCGTCATAGGATTGGGGGTTGGGTAGGCGAGGTTCATGTCGAGCTGGGTGAGTGAGAGTTGATGGAAGTGCAGAGCAGACCTGTTGAAACTGGGTGGACAACTGGGATAGCGTTTGGGATATATGCAGGAGGCTCTGCCGCTGAGAGTTGATGAGAGCTCCCTGTTGAGCAACTGTTTGGTGAAATTTGGCCTCCGATTGGCTGCTAGCCCGGAGCTGGAGCTTGGTACGGAGGCTTGGTCTGGGATGGTAAACGCCTGCTGGGTCTGACATGGCCGCAGTGTACTGTCAGGGACGTGCGTGGAAGGAGGAAAGACCCAATAGCAGAAGACAGATAACTTAGACAGGTTTTATTGAAAACAGCAGAGTTAAATGAATAGGCACTGGAAAGAGCAGAGTGTGTGTGTGTGTGTTTGTGTGCATTTGTTTGAGTGTGTGGGTGTGTGTGTGTGTGAACTGTTGCGGCTATTTCTTTTTTCGACCCTGGTTCGCAGCGCGAACTGATAGGTACCCCTTTTCCACTGCTTAGGTTCCCATGCCGGTTACGTGCCGGTTCCCAATTTTGGAACCAGTGCCGCGCTTTTTCACAGAAAAAAATTGGTGCCGGTGCCCTAAAATAAGC